>MU224844.1:521499-532568 GCA_018584345.1 Thuja plicata | reverse complement strand
AAGGAAAACAATGCTTATCAGTTGTCCACAACTGATGGGGAAGTTCTGCAAATTCCAGTTAATGGAATACACCTCAAGCTTTGCTTTGAGGATTAGGTTTTAGTCTAGGTTTTCATTTTCAATAAGTATTGTCCAAGCACATAGGTCTCTAGGTTGCATAGGTCTTTCGGCTGCATTAGGTCTAGGATAGCTACATTTTCATTTCAATAAATGATTGCATTCATGCTTTCAGGTTTCCTAATTCCATTACCCAAGGATAGAGGTCTAGGGTTATGTCTAGTAGGCAGACATCCAGCAGAAGTCGCCAAAATTGTTATCCTACTTTGCAGCATGCATCAAAATAATCATAAATAGGAAAAGATTGGATTTTTAGGAAAGTCCTATTAATATTATCCTTCAGGTATTATTAATAAACATTTTGTAAATTACATACATTCATTTCAGAAGTGTCATTTTTGTACTCTAAGAGTTGATCATATTCCCAAAAGTTTCAAATTATAATTTGATCAATTACATTGTGCATTCAAACTGAATGTATTATACAAATGTTGCTTCATCTTTGTTTTTATGTCAAAACAATAGTACTTTGTAGAATAAAAGTCATAATTGAAAGTATGGAGTAGGGGTCCCATGCATTGCCTTGTAGTGGTTTGTTACTTGCATATTGGATCTCCATTGTTGGTTGCATATTAGTTCGTAGGTCTTCCAAGTCCATCATCATCTGCATTTAGGTCTTCTAGGGTTTCCCTGCATCATAAAAGTAAATATGTTAGATCCAGTTGGATCTAAGCAATACATGAGACAACAAACAACATACAATCAATCCTTCTCAAAACTGCATATCAATCTACTGAAATCAATGTAATGAGAAAAACATTCATCAATAGTATCTAAAGAATAGTATTAAAGGGACTTATTCTAAACATGAAACCTTTTACTATTTATGACTGCTTTGATACATGTTATTCTTCAAATTAGATATCTGAATGAAAGGGATTTAGTATTACTAGCTGAGAAACTTTTTTTTTCATGATTGGATCAACCTATGAGTCCACCAAATGACACAAACCAACCAATACTCATAACTGAATGTCATCTTACATTCATTCACAAATATTAATTGGTACATATGATTTGATGACCTAATAAGTTGAATGGTTTTGTGTGTGCAAATAAACAGGTATATATAACTGAATGCAGAAAAAAAAAAAAAAAATGATGCAGTGGATGTCACGAGCCTGTGCTCGAACTTCCCATAAGTCATTATATGCAGATTGATGGTTGATACCTCATAAGGTTACTCTTCACAAACATTGGAAGATCACAATTGAAAACACATGAAGGAGTCAAAGATGCTACGGAAGGGACACGAACAAAGAAAGTTGGTAAATTGCAGAAATGAAAGACTCTGAGTAACTCACTGTTTTATGCAGTTAATGAAAGTACTATTACAGTAAGTGCTTCTTCACATGTATCTAACTGCTATGTATTTGTTTAAAAGTTCACTTGGAGGATCCAAGTTGAAATCTCATACATAAAGATTATGCATAAACCATGTCAAATGAAAATGCTAAACAGAATAAAAGCATGGAGCAAAAAATGTGAAAATTACAAATTTGACAGAAATTAACAATCCTAGATCAGCATGGATGTGCACATAAAGGAAACAAACATGATGGAAAGAGTACCATCAAGATAGTCATAAACTGCATTAAAGAAATACTATGCTAGATCATGATAAAATATTGCAATTGTATAATGTGTTTTAGATCACCTGTTGAGACAGTTTCTTTTGCAAAGTTTATATCTCGTATAGATGTTTTGAACATTCTTAATAATAGGAATAGAGCATATATTATTGACAGAATGATGTATACAGATGGTGATTCACTATTTTGAAGTAAAATCCATGGAGGTCACGAGCCCGTGCTCGAACCCCATGGGTTTTCTCTTTTCGTGTATGCTCCAAAACGACAACAGTATATTCTTGTATAAAAGACAGCAGCATATTCAGTCTATATCATTAAAAGATTCTCGCTATTATCAGCACGACTGTAAGTTGATGTGTTTTTTAAACATATATTGCAGTTTAAGTTTCATGTGTGTTTTTTTAGATAGTGGAGTGTCATCCAGCAAAAGCATATGTTGTGCTTATTACATATTTGAAGACAGCGAGGATGATGTTTTTTTTTAGAGATTTCAAAACCCGTGTTCCACTTCAAGGTTCAGACAAACATTAAGACTGGTAAATATAAGTGCAAAGCCATGTGGGTGTTTTGAAATAATGTGAATAATAGCATGACAGTGAGGTTTACAAACAAACAGTGCTGCAGCAGTGGGTCGAGAGCATATAAAGGCCATCATATATAGCTACAGTTAACATCAAGCATAATATGACAGCATTCATCAAACAGCAACTAAAGGTGATATTAATGCAGAGAAGATCATTAATGAGAATGAACAAAAAATGACAGAGAATCCAACTTATCTCTATGTGCATGGTGTTTTCCTTCATAACCTCAAGTGTAACTGCAGCAACTCGCAAGAAAAGTGTAAAGCTTATGACTGAAAGATGTCATAGAGTTAAAAACCTTATATACCCGCTGCATCTTTCAGTCACAAGCTACATATTTAATGTTGAAGAAAACCCACATGGCGGGTTGTTGTCAAGAAAGAAGTGAAAAGATGCACAGTGGTGGTGCTTTATGGTTACACGGCCAACTGGGGATATGTCTGAAGCTGTGGCAGAGGACTTTTCCCAATATCTCAACCACAGCTCAAGGTCAACAGTAGTGATGAGATCCCAGGTTACACAGACAACTGGGGATGAGTCCTAAATCTGTGGCTGGGACATCCCCAGTTCATAGTCAAGAGTTCATGGGATTGACACCTCAACCACAACTCCAAACCATTCCAAGGTGGCAGTGGTCTCACTTTCAAATGCAGTGGTGGCGTCACAAACAGACAAGAACTCCCCGAGCCTTCAAACAAATTGCAAGTTCAAAACCAATGATGGGGATGAATCAAACTGAGTTAAGAACCATTGTTCAGTGCCATATATTATGGCACAATATCAGCAAAAAATCCCAGCATTAAAGTAAGAACATGCAAACTTACAGTTCGAGCCTTGTTCGAGAAGATGAATATCAAAAGCCGCGGCTTTTACTGGAGAAGAAGGCTATAACAATGAGGCCATGGAATGTAAAAAACAACATTTTCCTCATAGAACTCATGAAACTCAGAGTTTCTCCACAGAACATGGCGGATTTCACAGCATAATTTTAGGGTTTCCACTTGCAACATGGCGGCAGCACAGAGATAAACATAAAACCCTAAGAGATGCAAATGAAATCGATAAAATGAGATGCATTGTATTTTACTTGCATTTGAATTCCATTGTTAGTGAAAGTAAATGCTATGTCAGTGACAGTGCATTGACATCCCTTCAGCATTGCCACCTTAGTACTTTAAGTGCCATGACACAACTGCAAAAATCTTTTCCTTGAGGATAGTCATGTCAAACAGCACATTCATAACAAACTGCAGTTACCTCCAAATGCTCGGGTATAGTGTTGACAATGTATCAGTAGTCAGATGCCGAGTTAGTTAGGGTTTGTGAAACTCTTGCAAAGCATGGTAATCGGGATAGATAAGTTTTCTTAGCCTTCGATGATGTGTTAGAAGATGTAAATAATGTGCCTAAGATAAAGGCTTTAACTTAGGGGTTGGTTTAGATGTTGATGGAACCCGTTAGTTGTTAAGGGTTTTTGGAGGGAATTTTTATTTGAATAAGCCATGTTGGCTATTTTGGGGCATTTTTTGCTTATTGTATAGGAGTCAAAAAATTTGGTGGATAATTAGCTTTAGTGAATTTCAAATTCCTATTGCTGTGGATCCATTTCTTTTTTGTATTCCATTGTAAGTGCATACTTGTAATTTGGATTTTGTGCAAGAGGATTTCATCATTCCTTGCCATTGATTCTGGAATTCATGTATGTAGCTTATACACAGATTTTTGAGAAGAATACAATTGCCTCACTTTCACATACTTCTTGTTGTGATCATTGCTCATAGTTCCTTTTCAATTTTATTCATATAAGAGTAATACTTTTTCAATATATTTTAGTGAATTACATTAATTCCTATTTGATATTACATAAATATAAGCCTTTTGTGGAATGTGCATGTTGTTAATGAAAGAAGTATCGCTTGTGGTCAAAACCCTAGTTGTCACCTTTCAATTAACCTATGTATTGAGCAGTGAATGATAGTCCAAAGATCCATCAGAGTATGACAAGTATATGTTAGTTTGAAGCTTCAAAAAGTGTCTGAATATCCTTGGTGTATCACCTTTCTTTTATGCAAGTTTAGTTACAAATCCCTTTCTCCCTTTTCCCAATTCAATTTTCAATCAGGAAGTGATATACCATATTTTATAGGAACCGACCTAGAATATGGAGATTCCTCTTCATTCATAGTCTACCCACAGCTAGGAGAGGTTTCCATTGTTAGGATGGAATTGTTGTGTAGCCCTAATGCCTAAGTTAGGGTGACAATTCTAAACCTGAACATAAACATCGCAAGATTGTCGAGTTAAGCATGCCTCATATAGATCTTAACCATGGTCTTTTGCCCACTCATTCTATACCTCCTTTATCCATTACAACTAGCTCTATTACTCAACCTCCCAGTGTCGCTTCTCAACCTTTTGCGAATCCTACCAATCCTCCTATAGAACTTGCGGAGGAACCAGTTGTTATTCCTCCTAGATCTCAACATCTGTCAAATAAAGAAAAATGTAACAAATCTGCTAATTAACATTGTAAGAAACGTAGAGCTAATGCTAGGGCCCATGCTTATGTTCTTCGAAATTCTTTACCTTATTTTGACCAACCTATGCATGATGTGTTGGAAGAAGTTAATTTTCAGAATGATGTTAAGATGAATGAGTATGATGATCCTATTCGCATCTTAGATCTTATTTTATTTAATCTTGATGAGGAGGATACTCTTGATGATCCTATTGATCCCGGTGATGAATATGAGACCATTGACCTTGATACTGATTTACCTCATATGCTTTCAACTCAATCGATAATTACACCTAGTATCAAACATCGCGATTATCAAGAGGATCCTTGTTTGGAACTGACTATTATTCCTATTTTATTGGATATAGTCCCTCTTGCGAGTTTCCCACCTTCCCTAAATGACATAAACCAAGATTGGGAGAGTAGGCGATGCGCTTGATTGGCTTGTCCTTCATGGTAGCCCTTTTTGTATTTGCCTGTTGTATTGTGCTTCTCCCGTAATGTATTTTCTAAATGTTTGTTACTCTTTTATACGACCCTTGTTACTTTGTTGGTGCAAGGTGATAAAGGAATCAAACCTGTTGTATAATTCCTCTATATGTATCTCTATTCATATATATGTTGTTTTCATGTTATGTTGAACTTGTGCTATTGTTCGTAAATGTTTTCCTTGTGTAGTCCGCTTGGATCTGCGACATGGTAGCATTGATTCTTTTTGGTCTCCATGTTGTGGTGTAAAAAAACTCTTCTTCGTAACTCTTGAGTTTTCTTTCCTCCATTGTAATTGTAGTTCTACTTTCTCTGGGGAATGATGTCAATTCATTTGCAATAATATCATATCTATATATACATATTATCCTATGATCATACTAACCCCATAGTAGGTAGATCCCTTCTGTGTTCTTTGTATGTTTATGTGGTATCCCCTTGATTTGTCTTCGTTTGGGGGCATCGCATAGTGGAAGCGTAATCAGTAGAGTTGTTTATGTTTTTGTTAAAGCCATTGCTCCTGTTAAAGTGTTAGCAATGACTTTAACGTGGGGGCATACACTCTACTCACTTGTTGCACACACAAATGTTCAAAATATTTTCAAAACTTAAAACTTTTTCCCTTTATGGATTAAAGACTAATCCTTAAAGCATGGATTTTTACAATATAGGATCTCTTGATCCCTCCAGTTTAAATTTATACAGATCTCTTGATCCCTCCAGTTTTAATTTACAATGTTTTGATCCCTTAAGGTCAGAATGTGTCCTTAAGATTGGATCTCCCTGATGGGTTGACTAGTGAGTAGCTACATTCACTAGGCGGTTCAACTCCATATTTCCAGTTGCACTGTTTTCTTGTGTGGTTCACAATCAGACATATGTTATCATTGGGTGAGGTAATCACACCCTCTCTCTTTTTCTCCTTAACTGGTGATGTCTCTCTTATCATGATCTTAGGGTTGATAAAGACTTAAGTCCCTGGGGGCTTGAGGATTCCTTTGTTCCTTTTGATTTCAATAAGATTATTTGTTCTTTATGATCTCCTTTACCAAGAGTTTGCATTGAGTTCATACTCTTGCTAAAGTGGGGGCTAAATGTATAGTCAGAAAATGGAAGCTCACTTCCATTGTAGACTGGTTCAGCCTTCTAAGTAAGTGGTTTGGGGTCATCTCAAGCACCTTGAATGGGTCTCTAACTTGGATTTGGCTTTTTTCCTTTATTCTGCCCCATTTCCCACTTTTTCCAGCCTGTTTCTGACACCCAAAACTGCAAATTGGGATTTTTGAACTCAGGGTCAAAGTCAACCTTTCTAGGTCAAGGTCGACCTCGACCTTGACCTAGGTTAGAATCAGCCTTTTTTTTACCTAAGGTACAAATTTCAGATTTTCAGGGTTTCCAGATGTCGGTCTTTGGAAAGAGTTAATTCCCACTTTCAGGTCGGTTGTTTCGGTCTTCAGAATAATAATTCTTAAATTATATTTAATATAGGTCCTCTTCTAGGGGTATAGGTCTAATTGGAATTTAATTCTCCTATGTAGATCTCTCTAGAAGATTGTGCCCTAGATTCATATATAAGGAAGCTTTCTCCTCTCATTTTCTCTAACCATGATCATCAACTATCAAAGACTTGAAGAGTGAAATCCAAAGGTGAAGAAGCAAGATTTGAAACAAGCCAAGTAGCCATTGAAGCATTCATCCATTCTCAAGCATTCAAGCACTTCTCAAGCACTCAATTCATCAAGAAGATCCATTGGTAGCCATTGAAGGATTCAAGCTCTATGAAGCCCTCTTGTTGAAGATTTCTTCATCCACATTCCTCCAAGCCTCTTCCTATTCTAAGATCCATTCAAGATTGGTATTGAAGATTTACAAGCAATTGATTTGAGACATCCTACATTCTACATCCATTTGGTGCATGCATACTTGTGGATCCACGGACTCAAATCCGCCACAAGGGCTTCTACAAGCAAGGTGAATTTGTTCATTTACTTTGTTTTACTTATGCAATTTCAATTATACTTTGAGGTTGATTCCAAAACCAGGGTTTGACCAAGGCAAACCCCTCCCCCCCAACAAATAAATTTATTTTTTCTTCCAGGTACAGGTTCAGAACAACGAATCAGAGTGCAGATTTGGATACCCTTTTTGAAAAACTTTCAGGATCCGAAAATAGATTTCCTATCGGAGACTTTTTAGGTCGATTCTTCCCTAGGTCAGAATCAAAAATTATGGGTCAATGTTGGCATTGACTTCAGGGTCAAAATCGGAACTATGTTAGAACGGAAAAATATTTCTGGGTTTTGTTCGTCTCCGCATTTTTGTTCCAGATCCGATCTCAGATTTTCTAGAAACTCAGTGCAGACACCTGAAAATATTATTCTTTAGATCTGTAACATTTCAAGGTTAGTACTTTTCTCCTATCCATTTTAATCAAAGTTCTTAATCTTTCTAGATCTATCACACATTCTTTTCTATAAAAAGGAATTTAAGATCTTCCTCTTTGCTCTCATTTCCAAAAGATTGATTCATTTACGCATTGATCATTCCTTTGGGGTTAATCAATTTGGATCCATCCTTTGTGTATGTAAGGATAAAAGGGGAACATCTTATTTATCCCCACACATATTTTATTAAATGTCCCTATTTCTTATCTTATAGTTTGTATACCGTCTTCTACGATTAGAGGAACTTGCAGCAGAGTAGTCGTTTCCTTTATATTTCCTGACCAACCTCTTACTCTTAATCATGTTTTGATCTTTGTTTTCAATAATTCTTTCCTCTTGTCAGTGCATCTCCTATGCGTAGCTAAGCTATGGTTTTTTTTGGAGTTCTTAGCTGGGGGTTTGGTGTTGTCCTGGAGGATTGTTTTAACGTTGCCTTGTAATTCCCCTGGTATTGTACCAAATCTTACTTATCTAGTGACCAACATATTAAGTTGGGGATGTTGTTCATTTATTTTTAGAGATTAGAAACAAACATATTGTTTGTTTCTGTGTGAATAACCATTCTGAACTTTTTATGGGAAAACATTGTAGCTTGTGGGAAGTTCTACGGGATGTTCATTTTTGTATAATTAGAATTCCAATCTGGGTGTGTGTATATATATATATTGAGCTGTATATTGTTCGACATTCTTGCACGCTATTGTTGAACTGTATATTATTGATTTTCTTGCATTAAACAGTTTTGAGGAAATACAATATGTGAATAGTGAAGTTAAAAATGAATAACATGGCTGATATTTCTTTAAATCAATATAGCTTCAAACACCTTTAATAACCGCGACGTTAGTTATGCTAAACTTTTATTAAGGATATAAATGGCATATAAGTTAATCCTTTCAAGTCTATCAAGATAGCATGTTCATACTTTTAATAATAGTGAGACAAAGCCAATGAGTGTTCTGTGGCCTTATAAATGGAGTCTTAATAGGAGCATAATACTAGTTCTTGATGCAAAGATTGTGTTTAGTCTACTTACAGAATTTGATTGATCTTACATCTAACTGTCACACATTTATGAACTCTCTGATGCTTGATTTGTTCCAGTCAAGAAATAAATGTTCCTATGTAGAAAATGTTATGAAACTTTGTTACTCCTTCTGATATTTTTAAGGCACGTAGGCTTTTACAAAGTATTGTGAGTTGACAACCCTTATTCTAAACACTAAATGCATAGTTGAACTTCTTGAGTTATATTTGTTTTTTCTATATGAGTGGGAATTGAGAACTTGAGGTGTTCGGTACTGATGTTAGAAGGGTGATACTTTCTATTGTATAACTATTCTTAGGCAACATGATAGCTTTTGTTAGATTTTTTAGGAATATGATAACTTCTGCATGACTATGAGTGTTTTGTGGATTTGCATTTGGATTCCATGAACTCTGTTTGATTGTCCTATCTTAGTTATGGAAGGAATATTTCTATTTGGGAAATGTTTTGGACTCCTCAATGTACTTATATGTGTAATTCAAAGACAAAGAGTATGATGCTTTATGAGTTTCGATAATTCTCTAGTGTAACACTGATTGCTCAGTTATGATTTTGGAACCATCTTTGATTGTTCTATATGATAATGATATGAGAACTTGCAAATGTTTAGACTACTCAGAGAAGGATGTTGTTTGCTAAGGCACTGGAATGCTTTTATATAAAGTTTGAAAGTTTATATGCACCAACTCCATTACTCCTCTCAGTTTTGCTTGTTTAGACTACCTCGAGCTGGGCTGGGTATCTTTCATGTCAGGAAAGATTCTGGGGAAGCGTAACTGCTTTATGGTAGGGTGGAAACGCACTCCTACAATATTCTCGCCCTCGTGTTTTGTGTGTAGCAGGTCTCTGGAGCTCCTGTCAGGAAGGTCATCATGTATAGCACGTTGGATCTTTGTATCGACAATTGGTCTATTGTATTTATATTGTACTCTTATGGCAGTCCGTCGATGACTCTTGTAAAGCTCTTCTTCTTTGTGAGTTATGATCTTATGTTTGTCGCACTTCAACAATTTTGTCGAAGTCTCTCTTTTACAATTGTTAATTCGACAAGTTGGTTGAATTTTGTTATGTTTTTTTATGTATTATGACATGTGATGTATTGGGGTGTTTCGACAGTTGGTCGACACTCTTCTTTACTATGGACTCTTATGTCGCATAATCTGTTCGACAGTTTTTTGTCGAACCTTGTTTTTCTTTATTTGATGCATGATTGGATTTACTTACAGCAAGTTTAGTGATCAAACATCTTTGATCATAAATGTTAATCTGGACTGGTCTTATTTCTCCAAATGTGTTTCTCAGTTTATGAAATCAATTTCCAGCTATTAGCATTCTATTTTTAATAAGGTATTATAAATATCTATTAACTTGCAGGATGATATAGATCAGTTTGTGGAGGATGGATCTCTGGATGATAATGTGGAGTCATTTTTGTCTCATGATGATACAGGGCCAAGGGATACAGTTGGATGTTGTATGGATAAAAACCAAGGTAAGATAGTAGAGGAGCTATCCATCATAAATTCAAATGCATCTCTCACAGTTCTATGAGATAAGCTGAGAGATGGTCCTTTTTCATAGTTAGAATTTTTATGGCTTTGTTTGAACTTCTATATAAATTAAACTAGAATCAATCAATTTTACGTGTTAACATGATTTTTAACTTGCAGGATTTTCATTTACTGAGGTTAGCTGTCTTCGAGCCAGCACTAGTAAAGTTCTTTGCTTCCACTTCTCTTCTGATGGAAAGTTGCTAGCCAGTGCCGGGCATGAGAAGAAGGTAATATGAATTTAGATGCAAAACTGTGATATTTATTTTCTCTTTTTTGTGACATGTATAATTTCTAGTCATGGGTAAAACCTTAATATTTGGGACATTTTCTGGAAATGTAGGCAGTGTTGTTGAACATGGACACGTTGAAACGTAAAAGTTCTCTAGAGGAGCATCACTTTCTGATCACTGATGTGCGGTTCAGTCCTAATTCAACCCGCCTAGCTACTTCATCTTTTGGTAGAACAGTCAGGGTCTGGGATGCTGACAATGTTAGTAAGAAAAATGCCTTATCTTAGTAGCTTGGCTTAATTAGCATGTTAATAGAATTATCTTGCTCTGATGATTTTAATAGCAGCAAACATCATTATTTTATTTTTTCAAGAAAAAGGGAACTGATTTATCCTTAGAGTTCACCTCAGCTTATCAACACTATTAGTATTAAATCTCTTTTCAATCTCTTTTGTGTGCAACAAAAATTTGTTAAGATATGAATGCACAAGTTT
>MU224844.1:458420-480304 GCA_018584345.1 Thuja plicata | reverse complement strand
CACATCAACATGCCAACTAGACATGTACACTCACACTTAATTACATTATTTGCAAGAAATACATTTTACAAAACAAATAATAAGAATAGGAATTATCCAAGGTTGAGACACCTTATTCCTAACATCTACTTGTCAACCTTAAGGTAGTATTTGGTGTAGTTCCCCATGTGGTTGCATTTTGTTCCATGTTATTTTGATCTGAGATATAATTTGATTATGTTATTGTGATTATTTTCATAGTGAGATGCATTCAATGATAGTAATTTATTTTTGATTGCCAGTATCATAGTTGGATTAGATGTAGTTCATGTTGTTGATTACCACTTTGATCATATTTGCATGACGATGCTATTCTGATGTGACATGATTCTCTATGATGATATCTAGTGTATTTTGCATGCAAGAACATTGGATTTTATATATAGATGATGACTATATTTTATTTTGGGTTAATTGTGCCATATATGTTGTTGGGTACTTCAGTTGTTGTCTTGCATTAATAAATGCTTATATTGCCATAAATGACTATTTAATGCTTTATATTCAAATGCAATGTTTAATTTAAATGAGATGATGTTCACTGTTATGCTCATATATTTTTTTATGGTTTATACCTGACGTGATTATACGAAGTGAGATGAAGTCTTAGTTACTCACCCGTGAGATGAAGGTCCACACGATGTCTCGTTATCCTTCGTTGTTTGATCATTATAAGCTTGTGCTTCAGAAATTTATATTATGAGTAGATACACTTTATGTTTACATGTTTTAGTGAACAAGTACCAAGCACATTCTACTTGAGATTCAAGATTTGAGTGTGTCTATATCCCCGGTAGTGGCACAAGAGATACTATCATCAACCATTCATTATTGAGCCAATATCATTTCTTTATGGGTGATGTATCTTATTGTTATATTTTATCCCTCTAGTATGTGATGTTAAATTAGGTTTTCATTATGCATATTGTGTTAGACCCATGAGTGTGTCTATGCATTTAGAGTTATCATAATTATCAATGAAGATTTTTAATTGAATGTTGATTTTAATGTATTTGGGGATTTAGTATTTTATTGTTGGATAATTTTTTGTAGTTGAATTCCATTTAACTAGAATTGATTTATTTGATTATGGGGAAGTCAATAGTTCACTTAAATTATTTAAGTGACTTATTTTAAAATCATTTTTGAAAAGTTCATTTGTTTTGGAAAAGTGAGTTCTTTTCACTCACTTTTGCCTTTTGGGAGAATATGGATTTTGCTCCATATTGCTTTGGAGAAATCACATTTATGCTTGTTGGGTTTTACCCACTCACTGGATTCTTGTGAGGAATAGCTCTTTGGATTCGTGTCACAATTCCTCAACTTATTGTGGAGTCATTAATGTTTTTATAGTGATTTCAATTTATTCTCTCATTTCCAAGTTTTCACCACTTTGTGTGGGGTAGGACATCTCACCATTTTTTATTTACTCCATTTAATAAAATGAAATTGGTTGCATTAGTTGAGTGGGTTGACAATTAGTATTCCCCCACAATCTTGCTTGATTTCATTACCTAGTTGGGATTTTATGAGCATCTATGTGTTTCCATTTTGTGATTTGGGGTTTTAGAAGTGTTATGCTACCCAAATTTTTGTATGTTCCCAGATTTGGGATTTTGTTATAGAAATGTGATGTTGGGTGCCTAAAGGAAAATGGGTTTAATTTTGTGAGTTTATTTGATGTTTAATTTTTTTGCATTTTGAGCTCGCCTCATTTTGTGTGCCATCAAGAACTTGTATGCCACAAGGTTGGATGTGTTTGATCTATTGGATAGTGTATTACTCCAACTTCATTATAGGATTTTGAAAACATATTGGCTTGAGTGCATTCTGGATAATTGATATAGTCATCCAGATCTACATGTTCTATGTTAAAATGTCATTTTCACACTTTGCCAAAATTTTGGGTATTTCATTACTTTTGGGTGTTTTGAGCCTTCCTTGTGTTATAAAAAGATGATTGATGGATTTTATCAAAATCCATGATCTTGGAAAAGTGACCAATTGAACAAATTTTTATTTGTACCTTGTGTAGCTTTTGCTCGGTTGGCATGCCTTGGTCATTTGGGGAGTTGATTATCCTCTTATTATTTTGTGGTGTTAGTGGTTCCTTGTGATTTACATACTTGGTGTAGACCAAGTAGATGGTATGTTTTATGCCCATGTCCACGGTGTAGACCAAGTGGACAAATTTTCATATATCATGTCCTTGGTGAAGACAAAGTGGACATAATCTATTATTCCCATCCTTGGTATACACCAAGTGTATGAAGTATTTTGCTTATTTCCTCAGTGTAGATTGAGTGGAAAAGCTTCTTGTTTGGTCTATGTCCTTTGATGTTGAGCCATAGGAATAGGTACATTTAGTAGGCATTGGGAGTAGCTCCTTATGTGGACCCCAACCTGGAAGTGGTCGCATAGGATGCATCAACGAGTTTATCTAAAAAGTGATAACAAAATAAAATATATACTAGGTATAAATATTAAACAGGATTAATTGGTACTATGAAACCCATTGAATCCTTGGATTTCATGTGTGACCTGAGCATGAGGATAGATGGTAATGTGGATATCATTAAATCCCCAGACTTCATGAATGATCTAAGTGTGAACGTAGATTGTGGAGGCCTTTGAATCCCCAGTCGTCATGATTGGTTTGTGTGTGAGGTAGATGATTGTATCCAAGATTTTAGTATTGGTCTATGTAGGTGGATATACTCTTTATGTTTGGTACTCTTGTGTCTAGGTCTAGTAGCAGTGAGTAGCACCTTGATGTGTTGTGGTTTATGGCATAGTGGTTGTGCTTTAGATTTTGGTCTGCATGTGAGTGTTCTTCATGAGTCATTGTATTCTAAATCTATGTGTATTACATTGGACTATATAACCTTACATGTAATTATGCACTTTATTAGCATGTGTGTTAGTCACTCCTTTCTTGTGTGTGTATACCTTGTGATTTTGGCTGGGTTACTATCTTTGCAAGCACGGTGGGGTGGGCCTGAGGGTTCCACATGGTAGGGTGGTGTTACACTTTACCACTGTTGGGGACTAGTACATAGGTGGTGGCTTCCTCTAGAGATAGGGCTTCTAAGAATTGAGTGTTCAATGTATTTCCTTCATTTCTTATATTATTTATATATGTACATGTATATGCGTTGATGTTATGATCCTTAGTGTAGTTTGCTTTATGCTCTGATGTTGTAATTTAAAGGATAAATTGGGTGTTATGGCCTTAATCTATGCTATATATTAATCCTAGTGTGGAGCTTTTTGTTTACTAGTTGTACATCATTGTCAACTTAGATGTTGTGTTGTTTTCCCTTTAAATTTTAGCCAAATTCATGAATCAGTGCATGTGCCTGATTCAACGCCTTTGTGAATCAATGTTTTTGCATGCTGGATCTTTTTTTCTCTCAAAAATTTACTAGTCAAAATCAACGTTTGTGTGAATCAGAACCTATGCCTCAATCAACAGCTCTTCATGCTTCAACATTTGGATCCAGTCTGTCTTTGCAATCAATTTTTGGAAGACGATTGAGTTGTTTGTGTTCTTGGGTTTGTTTCCTGATGGTTATCGAGTTGTTTGCTTATGGTTAGCTAGCAATTAACATGTAATTTTAACCATATTAGGAATATTTACTTTAGGTTTAAAAATGAGCATCACTTAGATGGATTTTCAGGATGGATTAGTGATGTAGCCTCAAAACCTTCAAGAACAATAACTCAGAAAATATACAACAAAATTACAAAATTCAAATTCTTCATTAAACTTCTCCAACTTACTCTACCTTACAATGAAATAAAAATCCTACTTATTACAATTCCTAAAATTACCATATTTAGCAGATTTACAGGAAAATAGAAAAAATAGTTTTTTTTTTTCATTTTTGGTAATTTCCAAAAACTATCATGCGAATCTTGATTTTCCCAAGAAAATCCACCAACTAAGGCAAGATGAATTGCCAACTAATCCACTAAATCAAAGACACGATTTCGGATTCATTACAAAAACAACTTTCTAAAAAAACTATAAAAAAAAATACAAGAAAAGCCAAATTTGGAGGCCAAGATGATATTTCTGGCTCCCGAAAAAAGGTTGAAAGGTCCACCAAATGATCTGATCTCGATTGAAAATGAGCTGAGCTCGATTGAAAATCCAACTAACTCCTCCTAATTCACTTTCCTATAAAATTTGAGCAAAAACCACATCCGAGTCAAAAGTTATGACCCTCGGAAGCTCTTGCATCATTATCCCCTGCTTGAAAAGAAAGCAACTCCTACAAGTTATGGTTCTCGAATTGCTTCCATTTAGGCTCATCTAGCTTCTCCAAATCCCATTTTGTAATCCAGGTTCTATCTGTTGGTGTCAACCCTTCCCACTGTACAAGATATATGTTGTAGTCACCTTGGCGAGTTTGAACAATTTTCTTGTCTAGAATTTGTGCAACCTTTTCCTTTTTTTTGATGGGTACACTGTGTGCCCATTCCACCTCATCCTTAGTTTCAACAGAGGCATCATCACCATGGAAAGTATATAAATCAAAGATATTAAACACAAGAGAAATATCAAGACCACTGGGGAGCTCTACCTCATAAGCATTATCATTAATGTTCTTTAGAATCTTATAGGGACCAATTTTCTTATATTTCAATTTGTGATAAGTCCCAGTGGGAAACCTATCCTTGCGTAGATAAACCATTAGGAGGTCACCTACACCAAAAACATTATACCTTCTAGTAGAATTTGTAGAATCTTTGTACCACTCGTTGTTGTCTTGTAACTTCTGTCTTACATCTGCCTACAACTGGAAGAGTTGTTCAGCAAAGGCTTCTCCATCATCACTGACTCTGCCACCCAAGGGAAGTTGCACAAAATCAAGAAAACCCTGAGGGTCTCGACCATAAACAACTTGAAATGGTGACTTATCAGTTGACCTGTTCATAGAGCTGTTATAAGAAAATTCTGCCTGGGGCAATGCCAAATCCCATATTTTGGGATTCCCTCCAACAATGCATCGCAACAAATTACCCAAACTTTGATTAACCACTTATGTTTTCCCGTCAGTTTGTGGATGATAAGCACTACTAAACTGTAATTGTATTCCCATCTTCTTCCATAAGGTCCTCCAAAAATGACTCAAGAACATGGTATCCTGATCAGAGGTGATTATTTATGGAACCCCATGCAATCTCACTATTTCAGAAAAGAATAACTCGGCCACCCTAGTGGCATCACTAGTTTTCTTACAAGAAATGAAATGAGCCATTTTTTAGAATCTATCCACAACTACAAAGATAGAGTCATTACCTCACTATGTATGTGGCAGTCCCAATACAAAATCCATACTCAAGTCTATCCATGGTCCTACTGGTACTATAAATGGCATGTACAAACCAGTGTTGTGGGAGTGCCCTTTGGCTACTTGACAAATTTGACACATTTCCACAAACCTGGTGATATCTCACTTCATCTTTGGCTAGTAGTACTTTTCTTCTACCAAAGCTATTGTTTTATCCTTCCCAAAATGCCCAGCCATACCACTATTATGAAATTCTCTAATAATATTTTCTCGCATTGAGCCTATAGGAACGCACAATTGTTTTCCCTTGAATAAATAACCATCTTGCATAAGATACTCACCTTGAATAGTGTCTGCATGCCCATGTACTGGATTCTTCAACTGATCAACAACTTCCCAAAAGTCACTATCAGATTCATACAAGTCCTTGATTATATCAAATCCAACTACTTCTATTTCTATGATGGTCAGAATCACAACAAGCCTGCTCAAGGCATCTGCAACTTGATTATGTTTCCCTGATTTATGCTTCAGAACAAAAGTAAACCCTTGGAGGAAAGAAACCCATTTTGTGTGTCTAGTGTTCAATTTCTTTTGTGTGTTCAGGTATTTTAGAGCAATATGGTTTGTAAAAAACACAAATTCTTTGGGTACCAGATAATGCTTCCTATGTCTCAAAGCTTGCACAATTTCATGAAACTCTACATCATATGTGAAATATTTCATTCACGTGTCATTTAGTTTTTCACTAAAAAAAGCAATGGGCTTACCTTCTTGGCTGAATACAACACCAATGCCCACATGTGAGGCATCACAGTCCACTTCAAACACTTTATCAAAATCTGGTAAGGCCAATATAGGAGCTTCAGTGACCCTCTTCTCTAGATACTAGAGACTCTCTTCAGCCTCTTTGGTCCATGAAAACTACCGACCCTTAGTGCAATATGTCACAGTTTCTACAATGTTGCTGAAATTTTGAATGAACTTTCTATAGAAAGTATCCAAGCCATGAAAACTTCTCACCTCAGTGATACTACGTGGACTACACCATTCAAGAATGGCTCAAACTTTCTCTGGATCCATCTTGATACCATCTGCAGAAATGACAAATCCCAGAAAAACCAGGCTTGCTTGCATGAACCTACACTTCTTCAAATTAGCATAGAGTTTCTCCCTTCTTAATACCCCCAATATGATCCTCAAGTGTTTCAGATGTTCTTCCCTTCCCTTACTAAAAATTAGTATATCATCAAAATAAACTACTACAAACTTGCCAATGTAGGGATGCAACACATTATTCACGAGTCTCATAAAAGTGCTAGGTGCATTTGATAAACCAAAAGGCAGAACCTTCCATTCATACAAACCATCCCTAGTTTTGAAAGCAGATTTGCATTCATCCCCTTCTAGAATGCAGATCTAGTGGTACCCACTTCACAAATCAATCTTAGTGAAATGTGTTTCTCCAGCAAGAACATCCATCATATCATCCAAACAATGGATAGGAAAACAATACCTGATGGTTATCCTATTGATTGCTCGACTGTCTGTGCACATCCTCCATGTTCCATCCTTCTTTGGGGTTAGTAACAATGGTACAGCACAGGGGCTCATGCTTTCCTACACTAAACCTTTATGTATGAGCTCAGTTACTTGTTTGTTCAGTTCTGCATGTTGTTTCAAACTCATTTTGTAAGCCTCTTGATTGGGAAGACTTGCTCCTGGAATAAGATCAATATGATGTTGGATATCTTGTTTTTGGGGGAGCCCATCAGGTAGTTCCTCTGGAATAACATCTGAATATTCTTCCAACACAGCAACTACTTTTGGCGGTATTGTCAAGTCCTCCTCTTTCCCTCTTTGCACTACCAATGCATACCAACACTCTGTTACTTTAATCTCCTTGAAAAGTTCATTTTCAGATAGCATACTTTCAACTTTTCCTTCATCCCTGCGAGGTAACAAGATTACCTTGGATCCATCCTTCCAAAAGGTGTAAGTATTATTTTCTCCATTATGAATAACCTTTCTATCATACTTCCAAGGGCAACCTAAGAGGACATGGCATGCATCTATTGGAATCACATCACACCCGAACTCATCCTTGTAGGCCTTTTCTATGGAAAACTTAACAAGGCACCTCTTATCTATTGTAACTTCATTGCCCTTTTTGAACCATGCAACCCGATAGGGATGAGGGTGCTTTTCACACTGTAGATTTAGTTTCTCCACTATTGCTTTAGAAACCATGTTCTCACAACTGCCTCCATCAACAATTACTTAAAATACCTTTCCACCTGAGGTACACCTTGTTTGAAATATGCTGGTTCTAAGCCATGAATCATCATTGCCTTTATCCTCTGTATCTTCCTTTGCTAGAATAATCATTGTCCTCCTCATCATGAGACTTTCTCCAATATCTGGAGATACTTCTTATTTTGATCCTTCATTTTTAACCTAGGCTAGGTTCATTCTGGATGGCCCTCCTTGATTTCCATCTTGCATGTTAAAATTGGAACACTCAAAGGCCCCATGTCCTTCTTCTCCACATCTAAAACAAGTGAATGGTCTTCTTTGGCCCTCCCACCCTCTTCCATTACCATAGCCTCTACCACATTGAAACCCCCTTCCTATGTGTTGATTCCACAGATTATGGCAGTTTTCTTCTTGTTTTTCACTTCCTTGACTAGAACTTGAGCCTCCTTGAAATGGAGTTGAATTACCCCTTATTTATCCTCTATTCCTCTGAATGTATTGCCTATTTTGTTTTTCTTTAGCCTTTAGAGCCAATTGATAGGCATCCTCTATACAATTGATCTGATGCATGCTTAGCTCATCCTGAATAGTGAATTTCAAACCATTCAAATACCTTGTAGCCATCTATTCATTAATTTCTTGATGTTCTATATAGATGGACAACTTGTAAAATTCATCTGTATAATCTTGCACAGAAGACAAGTTCTTTTTCAAATTCTAAAACCTTCAAAAGAGTGTTTAAGCATAATCCACAGGTAAGAATTTTTCTCTCAGCTTTTTCTCCATTTTGCTCCATGTCTTGATTTTCTCCTTCCCTTTTTTTTTTTCTTTCAATTTGGAGATGATCCCACCAGATCATTGTATGTCCCTTTAACTTGGTGCATGCAAACCTCATCTTCTTTTCCTCTATCATAGACTTCCATTCAAAAAAATTTCTCATCTTGTTTAACCAATCTATCACTTCCTCTGGTTTAAGACTACCAGCATAGTCTGAAACATCAACCTTGATTGCTTCATTTTTTCCCTCTAAGACTCTGAGTAGCCTCTCTTCGAAACTCACTTCTTCTTCTCGTCCCTCTTCTATTCCTTCAGCTCCTTGGCTCGCCTCTCCATCAAATTCATCTTCTTCTCTTTGTAATCCTTGGTTTTCCAATCGGTTCGTGAGTTCATCTACTTTTCTTTGCAATATTACCATATCTCTCTGTGTTTGGGTAAGACCTCTACCTCTTCCTCTTCCTCTCCCAACCATCATCCTGCTCTGATACCAAATGATGTAGCCTCAAAACCTTCAAGAACAATAACTCAGAAAATACACAACAAAATTGCAAAATTTGAATTCTTCATTAAAATTCTCCAAATTACTCTACCTTACAATGAAATAAAACTCCTACTTATTATAATTCTGAAAATTACCATATTTGGCAGATTTTTGGGAAAAACAGAAAAAATAGTTTTTTTTCCATTTTTGGTAATTACCAAAAACTATCATGCGAATCCCAAATTTTCCCAAGAAAATCCCCCAACTAAGGCAAGACGAATTGCCAACTAATCCACGAAATCAAAGACATGATTTCAGATTTATTACAAAAACAACTTTCTAAAAAAACTAAAAAAAAAACAAGAAAAGTCAAATTCGGAGGCCAAGATGATATTTCTGGCTCCCGAAAAAAGGTCAAAATGGCCACCAATTGAGTTGATCTAGATAAAAATTTCAACTAACTCCTAATGCATCTGCTTGTAAAATTTGAGCAAAAACCCACATCCGAGTCAAAAGTTATGACCCTCGGAAGCTCCTGCATCAATTAGTCTCCTCTTTGATTAGTCGTGGGTTATTTCTAGCTTAGCCTCCTATGATACATGGATGTTGTTTAAATCCATGTAGTAAAATCTTGTGAACATGTTTTCTCTATTCCAAGTATGTGAGTTGGTTGTCTTGGAACCTTTGGAAGTGCTTGTTAACTCTTTTATTTGTACATGATCATGTGATGATCGTGATGTAATCTCTTGCATGTTTGTATCTTGCTCAAGTTTATGGTTATGTGATGCACATAGTTACATGATGTTTATTCCATGTTTCAAAAAATAATTGTAAAGTGCATATTCAACCCTTTGTTCCTAGGGTTCCTTGGCGGGGCATTACATTTGATATTAGAGCCCATGTTCCTATGTTGGGATCTTTGTGTTATGCTCCCATTGTGTTTGGTGTGAGAAATGTGTGAATTGTTATATTCTTTGATGGTTATCATTTATTTATCATGGCCTTAGTATGTCTTATAGGCATGTTATATGTGATTTTGATCCATGTCTTGTTTTTCTCTAAAGGATGCCTTCTAGGCATGGACGTGGTCAACGGAATGCCTATAAGGATGACCACAAAGAGGAACACCACAAGGAGGAGCATCATGAGGAAGAGAATCGAGAAGAATAGTAGCATTAAGATCACCATGAGGACCTTAGAGAGGGTCATGGTGGTAATGATGGTAATCCTCAGTTGGTTCAATTACTTTAGGAGCTTATTACTTAGTTGGGACCTCATCAAGAGGAATCTCACCATGGGGAGTCTCAATTATCTGATCGAGGTGACCGTGAAGAGAGGAGAGAGCATGATAATTCTTGTACCCCTCCTGATTTGAGAGTTGAGCATAGGAGAGATAGGTCAGTGGCGGATGTGGATGTTATCTGTGCTAGACATATGACAGACCTTATGAGGTGTTGTCCACCTTTCTTTGATGGATCTCGTAGTGGTACCAAGGCCAAGACTTGACTAGTATGCAAGCAACACTAGATCTTGGTGCGCCTTTATGCACCTTAGGATTTTTGTGTCTACTTCATGGCACATAAAGGAGAAGAAGCTCCATTTTGATATTGGGATCATTTCTTGGGAGATGTTTGAGGAGCGGTTTTGTGAGAATTTCCATCCTCATCAAACTGAGAGGCATGTGTTGATGAGTTTCACGATCCCTAAAAAGGGACTATGACAATGGACCAGTACAAGCATAGGTACTTTGAGTTGAGGTAGTATTCTAGAAATAACCATGATGAGCTTATGTTAGTACAACACTTTGTTTAGGGCCTTAATGGTTGTATTGCATGGGACATTAATATGCATCATCTCAACACATTTTCACTTTCTGCTGAGAAGGTGAGGCTATCTTAGGGTAACATTGACATGGGTTTTGGTAGTAGGATAGGTGTATAGGTTCATAGTGCACAAACTTCTGGATCAAGTGCACAAAATACTCAGGTACAAGACACAGGTTCCTCTATGGAATATTCAACACCACCTAAAGCAGGTCACCAACAATGACTTAGGTTGAGGCAATCCCAAGTTCCATCCTATATGTAGGACTCTAGCAATCACCAACTAGGATACTATAGTGTTTCTTGTGATAGGGACGGGTCTCATAGTCTGGCATCGAGGAGTAAACCGTAAAGTGGTCAACAAATCTCTAGTAGGGGTAATTTATTTCAGTTGAGTGTATCCTCTGTAGGTCTTGGTAGTGGTGGAGGGGCTTGTTTCATTGTTGGACAATAGGGTCACATTGTTGTGCATTGTCCTTAGAGGTCAACTTTGTGACCGAGTTAGAGGGTTGTTGTTTCCAAGCCTACCCTTGGGGATGCAAGTAGATCCCACAAAGTTTTTATGACGGTTGATAACCATCAATCTGAGCATCATGCTACCATTTTTTAGACTACATATATGTTGCATGGTATATCTACCTCTATTTTACTTAATTTCGGTGCTTCAAATTCCTTTATTTTCCCCTTCCTTGTTGAGCAATGTGGGCTAGTGGCAACACAAAAAGTTGATAATTAGCAGGTTGAGTTAGTCACAGCTTCTAAACTGGTCATGGAATCCCTCATTAATGGTTGTGTGTTGGATTTGGGAACCTTCGCCACCATTGTAGATATTTGTATCATGTCCTTGGGTTCATATGGAATTGTTTTGGGTGTGGATTTTTTAACTTTCCACAAGGTGAGTATAGATTGTTAGTGCAAGTTGGTACAATGTGTAGATGACATAGGTGGGCATGTTGAGCTTGTAAGGGTCCATAGACTTATTTAAATTTGCATGATCTCAGCCTTATAGTTGAAGTAGAGTATGTGACAAGGTTGTCAATTGTTCATAGTATCTATTAGTGATCTTGATTAGGTTGTGACTCGAGAGGTATCTCTTGATGATCAACCATTTCTTCATTAGTTTGTGGATGTTTTTTTGAGTGAGATTCCAGGTATGTCACCTCAGTGTGACATAGATTTTTGTATTGATCTCATTCTTGAAGTTGAACCTATTTCTCGGGCACCTTACCATATGACCACTCAGGAATTGAGTGATCTTTGATTGTAGTTAAAGGAGTTGTTGGCTAGTGGCCATATCCATCCTAGTGTATCCCCTTAGGTGCACCAATCATCTTTGTGAAGAAGGATGGATCCTTGTGTTTGTGCAATGATTATCGATAGTTGAACAAGGTAATTATGAATAACTAATATCCCTTGTCGAGGATTAACAATTTGTTTGGTCATATGAATGGAGTGAGAGTGTTCTTGAAGATAGATCTTAAGTCGGGATACTATTTGCTTCATATCCATAAGGTTGATATTTATTGTACAAATTTTCACACACGATATGGGCATTATGAGTTTACGCTTCTAGCCTTTGGGTTGACCAATGCACCATCAATGTTCATGAGCTTGATGAATGAGGTGTTCTGCACCTACCTTGACTAATTTGTCCTTGTGTTTCTAGATGAAATTTTAATGTATATGAGGACTATGAAGGAGCATGAAAACTATTTGCATCAGGATTTGCAGTGTCTACGTGACCATCAATTGTTTGGCAACCTGGCCAAATGTGATTTCTTCCAATCTAAGGTGAAGTATTTGGTCCATATCATCTCTCAAGAGGGTATTTATTTGGATCCCTCAAAGATCCTAGCCATTATGGATTGGCTAGCACCTACCAGTATTCCTCAGTTTGTAGTTTCATGGGTTTGGTGGGTTACTATCATCAATTCATGAATGACTTTTCTTGTTTGTCTTATTCTATCACTTCTCTTTAGAGGAAAGAGAAGAAGTTTGTTTTTCTATGAAGTGTGAGTCACTATTTCAGGTTCTTAAGGAGCATTTGACTAGTGCACCTATCTTGGCAATATCAGATCCTATAGATGAGTTTATGGTATGCATCGATGCATCATTAGAGGGTGTGGGGGAATTTCTTATACATGAGGGATGAGTGATAGTATATGAGTCTCAAATGCTCAATGATCATGAGATGAGCTACCCCACCCATGATTTGGAGTTAGCACCATTTGTGCATGCGCTAGTGCATTGGAGACATTTTCTTTTAGGTCACAGGTTTGAGTTGCACAATCATCGGATCTTGCAATATATATTTTCTCAACTGAACATGAATGTATGATATCATCATTGGATGGAGTTCCTTTGTGAGTATGATTTTGATGTTCATTACATCAAGGGGAAAGAAAATGTTTTTGTGGATACCATGAGTAGGAGAAGGTATGAGATCTATGTTTTGTCACTTGGTATAGATTTGTGTAGCCGTATCCTTAAGGTTTTACCTGGTGAAATTTGGTATAGAGAAGTTAGAGTGGAGATTGAGTTTGGGTGTATCCCTATGAGATAATTTTTAGGTTACTCTTTGGAGTTAGATGGACTTTTGTAGCACAATGGGTGCATTTATGTGTCGATATCAAGTGATCTTTGTTCATTGGTTTGTTCAAGGCACATTGTGCTTAGTATTTCACGCAGCTTGGCATCAACAAGATGCATGTTGACCTTAGACAGATTTAATTTTGGGAAGGGATGAGACGTTATGTTGTCAATTTTGTAGATATATTTCTTGAGTGTCAAAGAGTGAAGGTAGAGAATCAACATCTAACAGGTCTCTTGCAGCCACATTCCATTCTTGAATGGAAGTGAGACATTGTATCTATTGATTTTATTACCGGGCTACCTACATATTCGCTCACTTTTCTCCTATGACAAGTTCTTATATTGTTTCTTCGACAACACATGTGCTAATGGAGGATATAGTTTGATTGCATGGGATACCTCATAGGATTATTTCAGATAGAGATCAAGTGTTTACTTCTACACTATGGACATCTCTCTAGAATGTTTTGGGTATGCGGCTCAACTCTAGTTTAGCTTATCACCCTGAGACTGATGGTTAGATGGAGTGGGCGAATCAAGTTCTTGAGAACATTATTTGCATATATGTGATGGATCAACAGTTGAGGTGGGAGGAATATTTTTACTTTGTTGAGTTTGCCTATAATAATGAGTACCATAGTTCTCTTGGTATGTCTCCTTTTTAGGCCTTGTATGGTCAACCGTGTCATACACCTTTGAGTTGGGATCATTTTGAGGACCCCGTAGTGTTAGGTCCTGAGATGCTTCAGGATATGGACCAATAGGTGGTTCATATTAGAGATCATTTGGTTACTTCTCAGGATCGGTAGAAGAAGTATGTCGATGTCCATAGATTGGATCATCACTTCTTAGTGGGTGACCATGTGTTTTGTGATTTTAGACGCGGAAGAGCCCCATCCATTATGGAAAAGGCTCTAAGTCAGTGTTATGTTTTTTTGCACCTTTTGAGGTTCTTGATAGGATTGGTCATGTTTCCTTTTTCTTGGCATTTCCACCTAGCCTATAGTGCATCAATGATGTTTCCCATGTTTTTATGTTGAGGCAATATATTCCTGATGTGACCCATGTTCTTGATTGGGGTGCTTTATAGGTATAATCATGGAAATGTAGGTACGTGTAGAATCCTGCAATAACATAAATAAACTCAACCACAAAGAGATATGTTAAGAAATTACCCAATATCGAAAGAGGAAGCCAATAATAGTATGCTTAATCATCAAAAGTTTTAATCGGGGATATGTAGGTACCTGTAGGAGCCTGCAATAACATCAATAATCCCAACCACAAAAAGATCTGTTAAGCAATTAGTATTCCCAATATTGAAAGAGGAAGCCAATAACAATATGCATAATCATCAAATAATAATGAATTTAATCAAAACTATGAACATGCAAACCAAAAGTCATCCTTTATCGTTCTCCTTCTCTACACAATGTAGGCTCTCAAAAAATGAGTGCTCTATGTCTCAGCATGAGAATTCAAAGAAATTGTGGTTTCTAAATTAAGAGAATAAACTCTCTATTTATAAGATTTTCAGAGTCCCAATCAAGATTCCTTGATTGATGGGTTGATTGGATGTGATTGAAGAGTTGAACTCAAAGTGAGTGGAAGTTGAACTCAACTGATTGCATGTTGATAAAATAGATAAATTTGCTAAGAGGATAGATTTAAGAGTTGAACTCAGAGAGTGGGATTTGAACTCAATTGATTGCATGTGTTGAAATAGATTGGAGAGTTAACTGATTTGATTTGAGGTGGAGTAGAAGAATAGATAACTTGATTTAATTGATTAGTTAAAGGAGAGAAAATGGTGGTGTTTAACTAAAACTAATAACTGAGAAGATAATTATGATTAAATAAATAAAATAGTTTATTTATTTGCACATGTGAGGAATATAAATAAATAATTAGTATTTATTTATTAATAAGAGGAATAATTAGTTAATTAAATAATTGTTATTTATTTAATTATGAGAAGGAAACTGATTTAATTATACCATAAATGCAATAATAATAAGAAAGAAGGGAGGGAAACAATAATAATAATAATTACAGTTAATCATATATATAGGGAGGGAAACAAAAGGGTTGATGAATTAGCTAATTTAGGAGTAGATGGTCTCTCCCTACCCCCTATTGCTTTGTCAGCCTTAGCATAGGTTCCTTCCTCTTATAATATTTTCTGAATCTAGGTAGTCGGTATATCATCATCTCTTATTATTATTAAGAGAGCGCAAGGATCAAGGGTTATATAACAAATTTTCATACCTTTAATAAAATTAATTCCTCCAAATTGTCAATATTATTCTGTGCGAATCCATAATATAGAAAGACATACACACAAATTTCATCCTTAGGCAGGGATGTAGGATGGTATGTATGTATGGATGGATGTATATATGTATGTATGCATATATGTATGTATATACATATGAAGTATGTATATAGGTAGGTATATTTGTATGTATGTATGTATGTTTGTCTATATGTATGTATGTAGGGACACAATTATTAATACACACACTCATAATTATAATGGTGGATTCCTTTGTATATGTATGTATTCTCCCTCACAGCTATACTTACCTCTCCTAAAATAGTAATAGACATTTACTTATATATATGGATAAATTTTTAACTATCACAAGGGTTAGAATTTCATAAATGCATGCATCCCTAAGCGCAGCAAATGAGAATTGACTTCATTTGGCTTCAACGGTATTTTGTTAGGGGCTGTAGAATTGTTAAAAGGACTAGTGCATCATTGCAGCACTTTGAGGACTCACTGAGATTGCATTTAGGTATCTCAGGAGTATTAATAAATACGTATGAGTAAATAGGTTATACAAATTATACATTGGTAGGATAGATTCTGACCTCCTATTATTATTCTAGAGGTTATAGATATTAGCAAATAACATAGACATAATCAAATAAGTTACATACTTTTAGAATTATATATAAAAACACTTATATATACTCAAATACAAACAGAAAAATACTCAAATTCCTATCTGTATATAAACAAATATATATACCCTATTCAGAATAAGAACGCACTGAATCAATCTTTAAAATTCTTAGTTTAAAATAGATAAAGTTGGATCCTTTTAAACCCTTCTTTCAGATCGTATTAGTTCAATCATGCCATTGCAGGGGCCTTAGATTATTAATATCATGCTATGATGAGGTTTTCGCCCAAAGCTACAGACTCATATTCATCATTTTCTCCACCTCTACTCAAGTAAACCTACTATAATTAGAATCAATCTCATTTAGTAGTATTGCTCCAAGGATTAGATGATCTGGCCAATTCATATATTAATCTCATTCAGGCCCTAACCCAAGGCTCGAAGGCTCTACACATCTATTAAGGCAATTAAGAGGAACTACAACCCTGAGTTGACATTGTAATCATAATATGGTTATTCTACTAATACTATTGTCGTGGTTTTGCGAACCATCCCCCAATTTAATCATAAGCAAGCCAATTCCACCTAGTCTAATAAGTATAATCCCGAGAGGTATTTAATCTCTAAACTAAGAGATACATACTGCGATTTGGGATCATTTAAAGGAGCCCATGTAAGTTAACATTTTATTTAACGGTGAGATATTTATTAGCAAAGATATAAAGTGGTATAATGATAATATAAGCATTAATTGGGATCAATAACTTTCATACGTGTAAGCTTAATTAAAAAAAATTATTGTAGAGCTCGAGGGATGTACTAAGGGTAAGTAAATAATGAGAAGAGTTAAGTATCTCAGATTGATATCTCTATAATTAATACCTATTGTTACACTTTTCCCAAAGAAGTTCTGGTTTAATTGTTGGGGAGACGAGTCCATTTGGAGATGGAGTCTAGGTTATTAACCTTTGTATTGGGAGATGTTAGAGCCATGGAATTTTGAGGATCAATTAAACCAAATCACTGGAATAAAATTTTAAACCAACTCCCGGAGGCTGTGAGGCGAGCCACGGAGAAAATCTTAGGAGATTATTACTTTGACAATGAATTTACATTTAGGACTAATGGGTCAATCATAGGAGGATTTATCGCTCTAGCCTCCTTTGCTAGGTTTGAGAAAGATGATATCATTGAGGTTGCTAAGGGTATCTTTGTGAATGATGTTCTGGGAGGACTGGATAAAATGGTTTATAGTTTTAACCCTGATCTCACCGTGCCTTTCATAGAAACTATCATGAGGATAGAGATAGACAAGCTAAAGGAGATTCCAACCATCCAAAGAGTGCCTATGTTACTAATTAAAGATGAAAGGTGTTTTGAAGAGCATTGGTCTGAGATGAAATGTAAGCTGGAATTTCTATTTTGGGAAGTCCTTAAAACCAACACTGATAAGGATTGGCTGCTGAAGTACTGGAGAGATGAAGGCTTTGACATCCCAAAGGTTCTTGAGAAGACGACAATGGAGGAATTTCATATTGTGGCTCCATCAGTAAAATGATGCTCGAGACAAATTGGGGACGCGGATGAAGGGGATGATGCCATTGTAATTGTCAATAAAAATGAAGGAGAACGGAGCTGTGACTGGCTGTATAAGGTTTAAAAGGATGGTACTAATATAAAAATTTTAGGTCTGGTATGAATAGCCCGGTTATAACTTTGTGTAATTTTTGAACTAATCTCAATTTTTCTCCATTTAACTATCTCTAAGTTTTGTATACATAGGCCTGGTAAAGACACTAAAGCTTGTAGTACTATTTTGAACAAGCTTTGGTGAAGTATGGACTTTTTTAGCATTATCTAAAGAAATACTGGAAACAATACTGATACTATACTCTCTTTTTTAATAGTATATTACTCTAGTGATTAATTTTTTTTTGTTTGTTTAGTTATATCTGTGTAATGATGGTCTCATATCACTCGCACACATCTATTTCTGCATAGACTTATGGGGATTTTGTAACTTTACACTTAACCAAACACTCCAAGATAGGTAAAAATGGTTTCAGATCTTAGAAAAATATATACATATATCCTTATTTAGGTTTTTAGGCCCACATTTAGGTCTATATATATACATGAATAGAGGTATATTTTTGTAAAATATATTATCAGTCCAATATATATAATTTATATACACTTAGATGGACAGACATCTATTTATCAATTCTTATGGTTACGACTTTCAGTATGCTCAGGGATATCTATAGATGAATACATACCAACATCTATACTCTAAAATAGGTACTAATTGACATAGATAAATAGGTTTTTATATAAACATCTATACATAATTAGCTTCATAAATTTAATTCAGATGTTTATATTTTAAGGTATATACATACATGCTTACATTAATATGTAGGGGCTATATCTGGTATCCTTACATTCTTATAGTTACCCTTCATGTTGTAATCATAAATAATAAAAGAGGTGAACGATAGGCATTAGAGCTTTACCTTCTTTGTTCATGATCAATATCCTTTTGTTGTTATGAACATATTATATCACAATTCAATCATATTATCCAAGGCTTTAGCAAAATACTTTTAAAAACAAATATGTTGCAACTAAGGAGTGGTATCCTCCATGTATTTTAGGCACGTCCTTTCTGGGATGATGTTTGGCCTTCTATGGATTACAAAGAGGTGGGTCCAAGGTAGCAACTCATCCTCCACTCCCTTCCAATCCCTCTGCTCCCACTTTTGACTTTCCATATCCCTTTGCTCTTGCTTTCCTCTGAGAAATGCCCAAGTGGTGATCTGAAATTAGGTATTCGGTACAATGGGGGAACTCTTCACCTTTCGAGAGAGATATCCATGCTATTTATTAGCCTATTATCGTGTCTTAGGGAGCATATCCTTGGCTATCTGATATTGGATGCACTATGACTACTCCAATCAAATTAGTAAGTACTATTCCTCAGATAGCCTTCGATGGAGAGATCACTACCAAGCGTCTCAAATCTGTCCTACTGAACTCTCAATCCATTTTTCTAAGAGTGGTGTATAGAATCTTGGGCTGTGAATTCCTTTCTAACTCAGATAGATATAGGGTTAATATAGAAATTGCAGCTATGTTCATTGCATCGGCCATTTACGTAGACCCTAGAATAGAGGATATTGGAAAACTATGTTTGTGAATTTTCAAAAGGAAATATCTTGGAAACATTGATAAAGTTATTCAAAATATAAAACTAGACTATACTATCACTATGCCTAGGTTCTATGATCTACCAGCAATTAATGGGAGGTCAGCCCGACCATTCCCATTATGATCGTTGAAGATTTTCATGCCTTTCTATCTAGAGAACCAGTTATTAAAAGGAATCTTGAATTCTTAAAGGCCTTTATACACCTAAGGATTCCAAATGAGAGGAACTGGTTCTACTCTTATTAACACAATGATGATGTAGGGGAAACTGATAGGATTTTCTTTGACAATTCAGATTCTGAAGAAATGATTGAGGTATGGATAGAAGAAGGAAATCATCATAGAAATAAAAGATAGAGAATTGTTTCTCCGACTAATGAAGCTTCTAGGGTGGGTGAAGAGGAACGCTGAGTCCTTTTGGTCCTCTAGTTCACCTAGATTGAAGTTGGGATGTGATTATTCGGCTTCTTTCACCTTATGTATCTTTCATAGTTTGAAATTTTAAAATAATGTGATCAAGTTTTTTGTTCTATTAGCTATTTTATTTGATGCTTTAGTCCTTACTTGAATGGTTGCTTCCCCCACAGACCTTTTGCTTAAATGTTAAGATGTATCTTAAGGATTCAAAGGCTACCTAGGTGGTTATTTTAGCTAAATTTTGTATATAATACTTGGAGTAAAAAGGACATGAGTAATGCATCAATCAGTGTTTAACCCATAAGGAAGAACCTTGGAATCACAGATAATAATATGGAGGCTTATACACTTTTTTAAAACACATTTGGTATAACACATAAATATATGGTTTTTATTATAAGTTAATATTTTAGAGCTATACAACATATATGTTTAAACATAGATAAACATGTCTATAGATGTTGAGACATAAACTTCAAATACTAGAAAACTAGTTCTGACATATCTCACTAACAATTCTTTGCGGGTATCCTATTTGGAAATTTGGCTTTTCAAACTTGACTAACACACTGATCATTAGATAGTTGGGTATTACTAGATAATAATAAAATTCATGCCTTTGGATTGTTCACTGTCTGTTTTGGATTAATAAGGTCATATCACTTTGACACCCTATTCGACATACCTCCTTTGAGGGGTCTCAATTGGGAAGCAAATCAGATTGCAGGGTTACACAATGGTTTTTTATGCTTCATTTCAATTTGAACATACAGTGTTCAGATCACCTACATAGTTTCATATATAGTACATACACACAGTCATATATATATATATATATATACATATATATATATATATATATATATATATACTTATAGATATATAAATATATTTAAATACACATATAATGGATGCTTACAAATATAGATGGGTATATATAGGTCGATGTATGTATGTTCAGATTTATACATCTTTCATTGCCAGGGCTTAAAGATAATTATGGTTAGAAACATCATTTTAGTATGGTGTCAGACATATTTATCTGTATCTCTAAATTCATTGTTATATCTGGGTTTTCGGCCTTTAAGCCTCATGTTTTATTTGGTAACCTTGTATGAAGTCACTCATTTTCTTAAAAGTTACCCCGAAAAGTTAAAAATGACAAAGATTGTCCCAAATTAACATATACATTAAAGATAAGCTTTGGTGAGGTAGCCAGTTTAGTTTATACTAACCTTTGTTAGTAATTTTGAAAGAATTCAGGTAAGAAGGATACAGATTCTCCCTTTCCTTTTGATTAAACCCATAAGTACTACTTTAGCTTAAACAAGGGTGGTATATATATATATTTATTTATTTATTTATTTATTTGTTTATTTATGTATTTATATATATCTATATCTATATATATATATATATATATATTCATATTCATAAATACATATAGTCATTTATGTGTGCTCAATTTGATTTAAACTAGCACTATTGAGTATTTCTCTTAATAATTCCAGGTTCAATCCTTAAAATGGAGATCCAAAATAGGAATATACTCTAGGAAGGAGCTTAGTATATTTTTTGTATTCCTTTATTCCGCTATCTGTAAGAGATGTGTAATTATTAGATTTAAAACATTAATTTGCTGTTATAGTTTTTATAATGGCTTAAGGCTGAGTTTTTCTATAGTAAGGTTTGATATCACTAGAAAGAAAGCTTTAAAACAAAATTACATTATGTCATATTAATGAATATCAAGATCATTAGTAAGTTGCTCTAGAGGCTTTTGTGCACAGGAAAAAAATTAAACATCGATGAAAGAATTATAGAAGAAAGAACCAAGGCTCCAGGATGATATTTTAAGGTTTTTAACCATCGAAAGTTCAGATATAGCCCTTGGTGTCACTGGTCATTTGAGCTGAAAAGAAAATACTTTGATTGCGTAATTTGTCATGAGGGATAGCTGTCACATTTATCTGTAAATGAGGGTTTGCCTTCATATTTATCTATAAACATGGATATTACTGTTGGAAACACTGAGAGGGGGGGGGGGTGAATCAGTGTTTAACTAATTATTTTATTT
>MU224844.1:418604-442155 GCA_018584345.1 Thuja plicata | reverse complement strand
ACAAGTAAATAACTGATGTATGTAATTCTTTCCTTGCATTGCTTAGATCCATCAGGATCTAACCATCTTCTTTTCCTCTCTTTTGTGCAGATTTTTGCCCTAAGGACCTGAATGTTGATGGAGACTTGGGAGTGACCTAGAATGCAGATGGGGACCTGAACAAACTACTAGCAGATACAAGACAAATACAAGGCAATTCATGGGACCCCTATTCCATACCTCGGTTGTTTACTTTCGTTTGCAATGTACTATGTTTATTAAAACATGAAATATGAATCTGGTGATTTGTACTACATTCTTATGAATGCACAATGTAATGATCAATGATGAATTTTGAATATGTAATAATTTGATCAATACTTAGAGTACATGAAAATCTGATAATAAATGTAGTAAGTAAATGCAAATCATCAAAAACTATAAAATAGTTTTAATTGGGTAACATAAACATGCAAATTTCTGTCTTGGTGCCTATTTTGTTGTATGAATGGATTTTGGATAAAAATCATCATTTTACCTTTTGCATTTACCATAGTCATTTCCAAAAATTAAAAATCCCAAAAAATTTAATGTCATTCCTAGTTGTCATAATCATCATTTTACCTTTTTCATTTACCTTAGTCATTTCCAAAAATAAAAAATACCAAAAAAAAATTATTAGTATCATTTTGAGTCATCATAATCGTCATTTTACCTTTTTCATTTACCATAGTCATTCCCAAAAATTTAAAATCTCCCAAAGAAATGGTGTCATTCCTAGTCGTCATAATTGTCATTTTACCTTTTGCATTTACCTTAGTCATTCCCAAAAATAAAATAATCCCCCAAAAAAATTAGTGTTATTCCTAGTCGTCATAATTGTCATTTTACCTTTTGTATTTACCTTATTCATTCCCAAAAATTAAAAAAATCCCCAAAAAATAGTGTTATTCCTAGTCGTCATAATCATCATTTTACCTTTTTTCTATTGCATATCAAAATTATAAAAAGAGGAACATCAGTTTATATGAAGTATTACATCGATGGTTGGAAGAGACTACCCAACTAGATCAAAAAGAGGCTCAAAATATACCATTAACACATCAAGAAGTGTATCAACATACATAAATACTTATCTAGGAAGCATAGGCATCAAGATTACTCCGACGGAACATCATGTTCAGTGTCTAATTCATTAGAGTCAAGGGACACAACAGTGTATCCTATGATCTCGTGGGTTTTGCAGCTGCCTATACCAATCCCTGTCCCTCCTTACTATCCCTCCTTACCTTGTAGGCAAGTTGGACTTCTTCACTTGGTCAATGAAGTATGCCAGTTTTTTGTCAAACTCTGGGCCAGGTATCATAGTGGTATAGCCATGGGCTATATCCTTCTTAGAGATGATAGTTTATCCATCTCTGAGTATCTAGAGGAACTTACTTTATTTCATCTTTATGACAGCAGTAACCTACGAGGAAACATCAAAATAAATGAGTCTCTTTAAGGACTCAGTAAGATTCATTTTCTTTCCTGCAAGGACATCATTATTGCGGGCCTTCGAAATAACCCACAAAATAACAAAGGAAAGAATAGACCAAAAAAAAATTCAATATTTGTTGTTGTTAATGCGACCAGAGATGATATGACAGTTATTAAAGTGAGAATTATAGGTGAGACCAAACATCTTCCATATTTATTATGCAAAAAGACATTCGAAGAATACATGGATAACATATTCGAGTTGTCTACAAACCGTGCATTGGTTAGGGTCACCCCTAGGATTCTTGAAAGGGAGTTTGTGCAGAAGGAGATGCCATAAAAAATAGGATATTTTAGGTTCAATCGGTCTGCTCCACATGAAGGTGAAGTACTTGTTCCAGTCAGAAGGAGGAGAGTCAAGTTTCCATTTGGCATTGGTATGGGTGAAAGTATCAGGACTCTGAGTGAGGAGATGGTAAATATATTTAGTCTTGATCTGGTGAAGGGGGGAGCTGTCTGGCCAAGATATCTAGAAGGAGCAGCTTCCAGGTACACAACACCCCTTCAAGATCCCTGAGTTGTTAATGGCACTAGAGAAAAAGGAAAATGTTCTTCTCTGTGACTTGGGTACACCAAATCTTTCTTCCATATCTTCCCATGTGAGAAGCTTCCCATCCTGCAGTACATGCAGGAAATTGTTAACCCCTCTGTTAGACCAATTCCTGGTGGAGTAGCCTTGGATTAGGGTTAGAGGTTTACCTTTGTGTTTCAAGTTCTACCAGAGAGATTTGGATCCACACACCAGTCCTCCATTCTTTGTAGGGGTTGTGTTACAAAGGAAAGTCTTTACATACTTCCAACTCTTCCATAGAGACTTGAAGACATTGGAACCTTTTTGCATTTTACCCTTTTCCATTTACCTTAGTAATTCCCCCAAAATAGTTTCATTCCTAGTCGTGATAATTGTCATTTTACCTTTTTGTATTTACCTTATTTATTCCAAATATAAAAAATCTAAAAATATAGTGCCATTCCTAGATGTCCAGAGTTGATCCTTAGAGTCATTATTGCATTTTCATATGCTAACTACACGATTCCAAAGCGCCAAAGATCAAATGAATTTCAACCATGACCCTAACTTTAACCCAACCAGAAATATGAACTTTAGCATGCCAATAACCTCAAGATGTTCACCTAGAGGAGGATCTACATTGCCACCTTTACCACCTCCTAATGACCAATTTTCAATTGAAAAAAATTGAGCTCAATGTACCCAAGAAGAGATTGATGATGCACTACAAAACCCTAGGATCATGGTTGTTACAGAAGCCTTATTATTTGCCACTCCTAATTGGTATTTCTACTTGCTTGAACAAAATGAAGTAAAATTACCAATGGGATTTGACACTTCTAGTATTGTAGAACAAGTGACACAAACTCAAAAACACTCAATTAGGGTTTTTCATAGATCTATATCTTCCAAATATCTTCAAGCATGACCTCTAGCAGCATGTCCCATAGTGCTACACCTGTTAATCTCTGCAACATCATTTGGGACCCACTATAACAATCCACTTTTTATTAGTAATCCAATGACAACAAGTGCCAACCCAAGTAATGATGTATCCTCAACCATGTCATAATCTAACACGATTATGAATCCTCAATATACAATGGAAAATACCACTAATACCATGGCAAAATCAAGCCAGATGGGCACATCAAATCCCTTGGGATCCAAAACCTCAAATAATCAAACCAACACAATCTCCCAAGGTGTCACCTAAAATCAAAGTAATCACACTATCACCTCACAAGGAGCACCCCCTAATCAAGGTCCATGCATCACAATGTAAGGCACTCCTAATCAACAATCGAACAATCAAAATCTTGGCTACCAAGGGGTATCAATAAATCCTAGTGGACACAATGCTACTGTTAATCACCAGTAAATCCAACATTCAAATACTTTACACCACCTCAAGTTGTAGCATCATCATGTGCATCCATGTCTAACCTAAACCCTATGTACCAATTGACATATACTTACACCCATAGAGATATTGGCACAATAGGTGCAAAACCTTCAGTAGTAGATGACTAATATTCAAATTGGTGCCCCTAAGAAGACATAATCATTGGAATAACTATGCTCCTACTTTTTTGATAAGTCACTTTACATGCCACCTTTTCCTCCTAGTTTTGAAATATTGAAATTTGAAGAGTATAAGGAAAAGGGTGAACCTCGAGATCATTTTAGAGAATTTTTTGCAGCATGTATAGAAGTGGCCCATAATGACACCTATTTGATGAGACACTTTCCAGGAAATATTAGTGGGCTAGCTCTGGAATGGTTCTCATGACTACCTCCCAACGTAAGGTCTTGGAATCAACTAGTAGAGAAGTTCATTTTCTATTATTCTCATAATATTGTCAGTGAAGTAACGATCATGGATATTTATAACACGAAGTAGAAAACTGGTGAAATATTATCTTCCTTCTTACAATGTTGGAGTAACTTAGCTTCTAAATCCCCATTCCACATTCTATAGAAGGATAAGATCCTAATGTTTATTGTACACTAGACATGATGTGCGCTCTACACTTGTAACCCATTGATACTTTTGAAGATCTTACTGAACAATAACTAAAAGTAGAAAGAGCTCTTACACTAAGAGTAATAATAAATAATAAGGAGACCAATACAAATTCATCTTATAAAAGATCAAAATATTGGTCCAAAAATAAAAACACCACTAATGATGGCATAAACGATGCCAAAGTAGTCAACAAAGTGGGCAACCAGTGCTACATCTTAAAGGGACACCAAATACCAATACTCCCAGCACCAACAATAATCTTCCTCAAATTAGGAGTTAGTCATCCAATGTCACTAATGATCAACAACATCCTCTAAGAATGTAAAATCCAAGATGAACATATATGCCTCTCATAGAACCTCTTGAGATTGTACTAAAGAGACCCATTTAATCATGTATAATAACATTACCGGAAATCAAACACTATGAACTCAGTCCATTCAAACCCACATGGTGGAATGATAATGACTTTTGTGACTACCATCGCACCAAAGGTCATAAGATTACAAAATGTTATCAGCGTAAGAAAATAGTCCAAGACCTAATTGAACATGGGGAAAATGAAGTCCTAAATAATATTGACACATCTAATAAGGATCATACCATTTTCAAGAATTTTTTACAGGATCGTGACAAAGGAAAAGCCTCCTCTTAAGGACAACATAACAAGGATAACTACACCTATGATGTCTATTGACATGTTGTCAATCATATCCAGCTTGATTCTTATTATACCATAAACACTATCACAATCAAGGGCAAATATGTTGAATGTGTTGTGGCTACCCATAGAACAAAAATAATGGCCCAAGGAGGCCCCTCTAGATTGTCAGTTGCTACATATCTCACTCAATCATAAAGTAGTCATGGATAAGGCCTTACAAGAGTCATCCATTTCTCCAGACATTGATGTTGATGAATTTTAAGCCATGGTTGGACACTTGGCTACCATCCATCACATTGAATTCATGGAGCAAAATCTACCCACACATAAACCACTTCATAATGACCCCTTCACCTTTAATTATATGTCCACATGAATAAAATTATAAGAGTGTTGGTAGGTGGGGGAGTTGGTCTTAATATTTGTACCTTGAAGCTAGTTCAAACACTGGGATATTCTAAGAGTTGTGTGGACCCCATCAAGAAAATCATCATCAGAGTGTATGATAACGCAATACATCCTTCAAAGGGCATCATTACCTTACTTATCATGATAGGACAATCCATTCATGAAACTACTGTCCAAGTCTTGGATCTTGAGATCAGATATAACATGCTTCTTGGAAGACCTTGGATCCATGTCATGCAAGTTGTATCCTCCACATATCACCAAAGCCTAAAATTCCCTTACAATAGAACAAAAATTACCATCCCAGCTGATAGAGATCCATTCCTATACTTTTACCAACCTCAAGGGATCCACTGCAAACCAAGTTCCCATTAACCAAGTAGTGTCCACACTCTTGTCCTCTAAGTACCTTGACTCATTTGATTTTTCCAAATCCATTAACCCCATTGGGGTAACTAGATGAAGAATATGTGGAAGAACATTTATCTAATTGGTTGTACAAGAATGAAGAACCCCCTCATTCATATGTCTTGTCCATCAATATGAAAGAGGGTATACTATCATGCAAAAAAAGGGATACAATGGATGTAGTGGTTTCACTAGACATAATAAAGAAGTTGTAGAACTAATATTGCCTAAAGAAACCCCCAAGTTTCAAGATTTATGGTACCAACCACCTGAAGAAGGTGCCCTAAATACTCAGTTACCTCACAAATATGACACATGTGTCTTTGATAAAATTGAGACATATGATGAGTATTACTATGAGATTTATTCTAATGGATACGGATGGGACACCTCAAAAACCTCGAGTACTTATTTCCTAAACAATGTCTTTACCAATTTTGATAACTTATCCCTATAAAATAGGCCCACAGATTGTTGTGCTTTGATAGAAAACTTTTGGAATCGGTCTGAGTCCTCTAGAACTTCATTGTTTGAATCTCATGAGTCTTTATATGAATCCTATATCAACACCCTTATATATTTACATACCCTATGCCCAATGCAATGATAAAATTTCCCTAATATACCCTGAACTAATAGACTAGGAATAACAAGATTCACCAAACATATACATTTTTGAGAATGATGAGGCTATTGCAGAAATCTTGTGACTTCAAAATGGTATACCCATTGGGAACCATAAAACTTGATTTTTCATTTATCTTGATCATGCAACTTACTTTGGTAAGTCATGTTTGTCTTCTAGTCGCATAAGTGGTAAAAATGAAAATGTAAGATCTCTAGGTGAAACTGAAAGACACCTCTAGATCATGAAAAAAGTAAAAATAAAGAATGTACCTAAAGGTGAAAACCACTTTGAGGCACCTGAATATGGAACACTAGACAAGCTCCCTATCAATCAAGAGATATCCCCATTACTTGTAGAAAAGATACAAGAATTCAACCTTGAGACTAAAGAAACTAAGAGAATTATCCACTTAGCGGCATCATTGACACCAGAGGAAAGTGAGAAATCTATTTAGTTCAAGGAAAGACAAATTAAATTTTTCTTAGACATATTCTAACATGCCTAGACTAGAACCAGAATTGGTATTGTATCAATTACCACTCTAGCTGGGGGCAAAGTCATTCAAACAAAAGCTCTGCAAAATGCATCCAAAATTTGTATAATTGGTCAAAGAAGAACTAAAAAAGTTACTAGATGTAGGTTTTATTAGACCCATAAAATATGCATAATGGATCTCAAACCTTCTGTCAATATAAAAACAAAATGGAGTTATTAGGATTTGCATTGACTTCAAATATCTAAACAAGTCATGTTCGAAAGATGAATTTCCTCTTCCAAAAATTGATATAGCATTGAATTTAATGACCATATATAAAATGTTATCATTAGTGGATGGTTTTTCCAAATATAATAAAATTAGAATCATACTTGAGGATCAACATAAAACAACACACACATACACATGGGGAACCTAGTGGTGGAAGGTAATGCCATTTGGGCTGAATAATGTAGGAGTTTCTTATCAGAGGGCAATGACCACCATATTCCATGACATGATGCATGACCTTATGGAATATTACATAGATGATATTATTTCCAAGTCCCTAGAGAGATATGAGAACTTGTCTATCCTAGCAATTGTATTTGACAAACTAGAGGAGTATAAAGTCCACCTAAACCCTATGAAGTGTATTTTTTGGGTAACATTGGAAAACTTCTGGGGTTCATAGTGTCACATTGGGGAATAGAAGTTTACCCTAAAAAGTTCAAATAAATAATTGATATATCACCATCCACAAACATCTATAAACTTAGAAGTCTACAAGGAAAACTATAATCTATCAGAAGATTCATAGTATAGTTAGTTGGTAAGTGTCAACCTTTACAACATCTACTTCATAAGGGTGTTCTGTTTGTATGGAATGAAAAATGCCAGACAATATTTCAAGCAACTAAAGACTATCTCCTCTCAGCTCCAATGCTTATGTCACCTATACCAGATAAACTACTACTATATATCAATGATGCCTTCTTCTTTAGGAGCCCTATTAACATAACATGACTCAATTGAAAAAGATCATGCAATTTACTATATTAGTTGAACGTGTGTGGCATATGAGCTTAATTATACTACCATAGAGAGAGTATTCTTATCTATTTTATTTTTTTCCCAAAAGCTTAGGCATTACATGTTAAGTCACAAGGAATTGCTCGTAGCAAAGATTGATCCATTAAAATATCTCTTGAGAAAAGCTACACTAACTCAGAGACTAGCCAAGTGGGTGATGATTCTTAGAAAATTTGACATTAAATGTGTGGACAAAAAAGTAATCAAGGGTCAAGTGATAGTAGACCAGTTGGCAGATGCACCAATACCGGATAAGCATCCTATATTGATTGAATTTCTAGATGAAAGTATATTTTCCATAGAAGAACAAACATAATAGAAGCTTTAATTTGATGTTTTCTATACACAAAAAGGATCAGGGACTGGATTAGTATTCATTACACCCAAAGGAGATTTTATTCCCAGATTGTATAGCTTGAACTGAGACTGCACTAATAATATTTCAAAATATGAGGCTCTTGTCACGGGACTAAAGATATTTGTTCTATGTAAGATTGGGGACTTACATCTATATGGTGAATCAAAGCTTATTGTTGACCATGTCAATAATAGCTATGAAACAAAAGATGAGAAACTATTACCATACAAAGCAATTGTATAAGGCTTCAAGAAATATTTTGACTGCATCACCTTTGAGAAAGTCTCTAGAGTTCAAAATAAATCAATGGATTTAATAACAATTGTGTGATCTTTCCTATACATGCCTAATAATGTTATATACTACGAGTTCTTGACTTTCAAAGTCCCCTTATTTAAGTTCGTGTGTGAAATTGTTGCACCCAGTTCCCCATAGTACCAAGACATATATACTTACCTATGAGACTAATATATACCCCCCAAATTGTCATAAAACTAGTGTGGGAATTTTATTAGACATGCCTCCCAATATGTTATCATTATCAATACACTTTATAGAAAAAGCTTAAACAGTACACTCCTCTAGTGTCTTGATTTTGACGAGGCACAAATGGATCTATGAGAGGGCCAAAAAGGTATTTTTGGTTCCCATTTTAGTGGCCCCACCTTGGCTAAGAAACTTTTCAGAGCTAGGTAATATTAGCCTACTATAAAAAGGGACACATATAAGTTTGTATGGAAATGTTAGAAATGCAAGATACATGGAGATTTAATCTATGCACTAGCACTAGAATTGCAACCTCTCACATCACCTTGGCCCTTTTTGCAATGGGGACTTGACCTCATTGGAAAAATCCACCCTCACTCAACCAATGGTCACAAATACATATCAGAGCCACTGAGGATTTTATGAAGTGGATTAAAGTCATACCTATGACCTACATAACTGGAAAACAAATATCTAAATTCATCCTAAATTATATTATATGTTGATATGGAACACCCCAAACCATCATCACTAAAAATTATCATCCTTTAAAAAATCAAGATGTTTACGAACTTGGTGAGAAATTCCACATCCAATGTTGTTTTTCCACTACATATTATCCTCAAAGTAATGCTCAAGTTGAGGCGTCCAATAAAACCATATTGAAAAATCCTTAAGAAGATTGTCAGTGATGTTGGTTGTGACTAAAATCTACCATTGGACCTCGCCTTGTGTCCCTACTGTACTAGCATTCACACACCAACTAGAGCTACATCTTATTCCTTAGTATATGGAGTAGAAGCCATTTTATCAATTGAGGAAAATTTTCCTTTATTACATGTATTGTTGCAGAATGTTATCACATATGAAGATTACCACATGCCTTGGTTACATGAGTTTAAATTACTTGATGAGAAGGGATAGAACACCTTGAATTATTTGCAGGCCTACCAAAATCGTATTCGTAGAAATTGTAGTAAGAAATTTTGGGTAAGGTTCTTTGAGATCGAAGACTTAGTATTAATGGAAAATCAAATGGATATGGTTGATAGAGAGAAACTTGGCAAATTTGAGCCAAATTGCCTAGGTCCTTATGTTGTCACAATATTATATGGCATAGGTGCTTATCAATTGTCCACTCCATAGGGCCAACCTCTACCAACCCTTGTCAATAGAATATACCTACACAATTTCTATACATAGCTCTTAGAATTTCCCTTTATTAAAAAATGTTCTAAATAATATAGAAAAGTCAAAAAAATATAATTTAACTTTTTTTTTTTTTTAAGACAAAAAATTATCACCTTGATGAAAACCTGGCAACATGTGTCTTATGTGGCACCAAAAAAATAGAGAAATAAGAGAAATAATTCATCCTATGGTGAACACCATCTTGGTGACGCCTTAGGCAAGCAACATGATGGGCAATTCGATGTCATATGTAAAGACTGTAGCTCCATTGTTTACCTTTACTTTGTATGCTACACCTGTCACAATCACATTACCATCCACTCCACATTTTCATAATAATTAGCTTGTCCAACTATATTTGGTTTGAAGTTCATTAGTCATTTATGTTAGTCTTATCCTTTATCCTATTATGAGTCATTCTTATCCTTTATCCTACCGTGAGTTGGTTCATCAAGGCAGTCCCATAATAAATTGTTTCATGTCCTGACAGGGGGTAAAATCGATGTCATGATTCTTTATAAAGTCCTAAAAAAATCCAACAAAATTATAAAAAATCTTGGATTTTTTTTTTAAAATAAAAGTCCTAAAAATCCAAAAAAAAAAATCCAGAAAAATCCCCAAAAATGAAAAAAAGTCTTGAAAAAATCATAAAAAGTAAGTCCTGCAAAAATCCAAGAAAAATCATAAAAAGTTTTGAAAAAATATAAAAAAATCATTTAAAATATAAAAAAATGTAAATAATTAATCTTTTGTCAATTATTAATCGCCAATAAAATAATCTCTTTGCATCGAAAGGCATTGAATGAATGTCAAATGTAGTACAAGTCTAAGCTCCAACAAATCATTCATCAATTAAAAAACTCATCAACTTGTCCTTAATCAAAGTGGTCGCATTGTCTTATCAATCGACCAATCAAATTAATCCTTTTGTCATATGGTCATCATGTCTTATACATAGGATGGATATACTCGAAACCAGACAAGTCAGTCTTATACAAGGTAACTCATTCAAACACATAACACAAACATAAAAATTAGTATGGTTGTTGGCTTGTTGCCCAAGTTGGTCTTATCTCTATTTAGATTTGTCACGAGTCATGTTCTTATGCTTCACCAAGATATCCACAAGTGATTAGAGAAGTCAAGATGTTTCATGGCTTTATTTTTCTTTGTCTGATGTTTGTGGGATGTTTTTCATGAAGTCCGAGGTAAGGTATTATGGGTGTCTATAATGGGGACTTTCACATGTGAGCAAAGTATCTAATGGAAAAAAATATTTCAATGAATAACAATGCTTCTGACTACCACACATACCTCAACTCTTAATGCCCACACCCTTAGATGGATGGGAGCATTCCTTATCTGTTTTAAGGCCTATTGAATTCAAATGGAATATCCTATCTTGATATGTCAATATCTTGGTGTGGACACAACCATTTTGCTAAATAAAAGTGGCCCAATGATGAAAATAATTTCTCAAACTGTGAAGACTCAAGATAATATGGTATTAATGAATTCTAGATTTCAATGTCAGTTCATTTTTAACCGAACTGATTCTAATCACTTCTTAAACTAGTCGTGTAGTTAACACTTCTTTTGTCAATCCTCATAGTCATCATGGTCTAGTATTCTAACACACCAAAAACAAATGCATCTTGCATACATAAAATGTTAGTATATAGATCATAAACATATAATATTTGCATTTCATCAAATATCTCAAAAATATGCATAGAAAATACAAAAATATAGATCATCATTAGTCACTAGGTGCATTATATGTAATAATCAACATAAGCATTTTCATAGTATATAACATCATAAGAAGTCCATGCATATATAACATCATATCTATTCATAACATCACATACATGTCAAAGAAAGAATTAGTGTACAACATCATGATCATTATAAATAGAATATGCATCATCATAAATAGAATATGCATCATCATAAACATTATAATATAAATCATAATGCGTCTCAGGACATTTATAAATCATCACATCATCATAATATAAAACATGTGCATAAAGTAGAACATAACATAAGCTCCTGCCAAAACTACATATCATATATATCTAAAAAAGGTGATAGAGTACAAAATCATGATGTTTGCCTAACAAGAGATCTCAAGCTCACAAAATATATGCAAAAATGGTGTCTACAATATAGAATCCCAAATTAGCCTAGGATGCCTCTTTCCTTTGTCCCAGTTGGCCTAGGTGGCACATCAGTCGAGGGTCTTGCCTCTACATATCCACTAGGTGTCCTCTCCCTAATACATGGTGGCCTAGGAGGTTGTATAACTCCCACACTACTATGTTGGCTCTGTGACCTATGTGAGGAAGTGTAACTAGGAATTCATTGTGTAGGAGGGACCACACTCTCATAATATTATCGTCGATATCATATCTCTTGTCCCACCTCCCTCTACTGTCTACAGACCTCCCAGATAGAAAGGTCCTCTATGATATCAATAAATATTTGTAGGCACTCCTCAACCTACTCAAACTACCTCATCCTCCCATGTCCCTCTCACCCTCCATTGAAACTAACTAATCAAACATCCTCTCCATATCTTGCTCCAATCTGCTTACTCTACCCTCCAAAATAGTCACCTACTAGATGCCCAATTCCTCTTGAACTCTACTAACTATTCCCTCTTCCAGCCTCCAATTCTCTCCCCTTCGTTGCTTGTTCCCTAGCCTCTACAACATATAGTCTATCCTATAGATTCCTTATGTGCTCCCTCATAGTCGTAATTTGTGCTTGAGTACCTATGAATCGGTAATTTATCCTATGTATTGTCCAATCACCACATCTTGTAATCCATGATCTCCCCCATCTCCTCATCACCACTCATTACTATGTCCTCCATATCAACACCCTCCTCCTCTCCCTCATAGCTAGACTTCTCTAAACTAGAATCCTCTATACTAGAACCGCTAGAGTTGCTCTCCTCAGACTCACTTTTCTCCTCCAGTGAATCCTCCATAATATCTACATACTCATCATGTCCTCCACAACCTCTCCTCCAATGTCACCTCCTTGTCCCTCACCTCATGTCAGGGCACTTGTTGTGATAGGGGTAAAATAATGAGTGAGTGTACTTGCAATAAGAGATTACATCCAACCATAAGATCCATATTATTGCAAACAATCTACTCCTATTCAAGAAAAAATGTCACAATTCAATGCATACCATAAAATAATTGAAATCAAATAAACATGCACCAAACCATAAATTCTTGCTTGTCTTTTCTCCTTCTCTTTGCAATTGTGAGCTCTCAAATTTTCTCCAATTATGATAACATGAGAATTCAAAAATCATGATTCTGAATAATGAGGAATCATCCTCCATTATATAGATTTATAGGATTTCAATAGACAATTATGATTTATTGATAAGAATAGTTAAGACTTGTTTAGACTAGACTTGATTGAATTGGTAACTCAGATTGATTAAGAGTTAACTAGCTTAATTGAATGCATGATAGAATTGATAAATTAGAAGGCTAGTTGATTGACCAGTTAAGTGAGACTAATTGGCAGTTAACTAATTTGAGTTAATGGAGAACTAATTAGATTAACCAGTTATGAAAAGTGATTGGATAGATGATAAAAATAGATGTGTTAGTTAGACTGAAAGTTAGTATTAGTCAAAGAGGTGGAAGTAGAAGAATAATTATAATTAAATAATTATTTAATTATGCATGATTGAACAAATAAATAAATTTATTTTTAGAATATTGAGTTGACATCGTAGAAGTGGAATAATTATATAAAAAAATATTTTATTCAATTATAGAAGACATAGTTAGTTAATTAAATGATTAAAATAAATAACATAAACAAGGAATGTTGGTTTAATTAAATAATAAGAATTATTCAACTAAAATTAGAAATAACATTAATTAAATAATAAAATTAATTAATTAATATTTAGAAGAATTATTAGACAAAATTAGAAAAGAATTGGAAGATTGTTGAAGTGGACATTAAATTAAAATCATTCAAGTATTGATTTTAGGGGGAAATGACGAATTTGAATTTGAATTATGAGAATGGCAAAAATCAATTAAATAATTAAGATTACTTAATCAATTAAGAGGAAAATTAGTTTTTTCATCACACATAGGTGATGAGACAATTTTAGGAGTCTACATTTTGCCCCTCTTTCAGACAATGCATTTTTGGGCCTTGTTTCAAAGACTAATTATTAAAAACATGCCCCAATATGCCCTAGTAAGATTGTGATACCAACGAGGTGATAGGTGCCCCCTTGAGAGATTGTTTGTGTAAGAAAAACATGAATGATCTCTCGAAATAAGATGAAAAATGTTAGATAAAATGATGAAAGAATAGTTAGTAAGAAGTGAAGAATGTGATTAGGTTATGATGACTATTTGATCAACATTGGACACAAAACATGTTGACAAAAATCATGTCTTGTTTGAAGAAGGACCCATCCTGTATAAGACTAGAAAAAACATATGGTTTCATGTAAGACATACCCTATATAAGACACATGATAATGTTTGGTTTCAAGAAAGATACATATTGTATAAGACAAGTGTTGTTTGATTGATTGATTGAATTATTTGACAAATTTGACTGATTCATGACTGGAATAAGAATGATAGGATTGACATACATAAGATTAATGATATGACTATGTTGACAGATAAGTAGGTAAATTAGTTGAAGGGACAAACTATCCATTGAAATCTAGAAAATGTATACAGATACTAATTTCCTCTTTTGAATATTCAAACTTGGATATAAATATTTTCATCATTGAGCAAGATATTGAAAACCTAGGCATGATTGTCCCTTTGCATTTTGATAGGCACATGTAACAGACAAGGAATGTTGGCCAATCCATCTAAGGATATGGGCATTAAGAGTCGAGGTATGTGTATTAATAGTCACGAGCATTGTTTTTCTTTGCAATTTTGTCTGCATTTGATACTTTTCTTATACGTGAACATGCCTACCACAGACACCCAAAATACCTTTTCTCAGACTTCATGAAAAATACCCCACAAACAACAGACAAAGAAAATAGAACCATGAACCATCCCAACATCTCTAATCACTTATGGATATCTTGGAGAAGCATATGAATATGACTCAAAATAAATCAATGAAATGATAAAAACACACTTAACCAAATGAGTCAACAACCATACTGACCTTCTTGCCAAAATTGAGTGTGTTTTGATAGGACAATGTTTGATAGGATGGATATTGTAAGAAAGATATAACTATTAAGGCATGATATCTAATAGGGAACTTGTTCTAGGAAAGATATATCCACAAAAGTAAATTGTTTGATAGCTATATTTAAAACTAATAGATAGTTGATCAGTTAGGTTGTAGACTAGCTTGGTAGGTTTTCCTGTTGAGGCATGATTTGTTAAGCTCAATGTTTTGACTGATGTATTGTTTGTGTATGCTTGGAGTATTTGTTGTTGCAAAAAGATTGTGTTCTATTGACAATGGACATTTAACAAAAGGTAATTTATTGCAAGATTTTTTATGCTTTTATGATTTTTTATTTTGGATTTTTATCAAAACGTTTTATGGGTTTTTCAAGTCATTTTAGATCATTGTTTGAGGTGAAAGACATTTTTCAAGATTTATTCTCAAACATTATGTATTTATTTGCCCCATTGTCTATCAAGGCATAAATCATTATGAATGGATGAGTGAAATGGTGAGATGGAAATGGATAGGTGTAAGACAAGGGTAGCTTATTATGGAATCAAAGTTGATTGGAATGCAAGGACTATCTCACAATGAGACATGTTTATCCAAGCTAAGGGATGATAAATGATAATGAAGGTAATGACATGACACATTGAATGGTGGTTTATGGGAATGGACATGTCAAGAGGTTTATAAAAATATATTATTCATTCTTATGACCTTAATTTAGATTAAGACCAAGAAATAGATTTGGGATAGGCAATATGAAATATGATAATGTATGACAAAAGTAAGGGACATATAAGACAAAGGATATGTACTAAATGGTGTGGATAAAGTGAAGCAGGTAGTATGCATGAAGCCTTGTCAAGATCAAAGATGAAAAAAGGATATGGATGGATGGGGTATCATGGAGGATGTGGTAGGTAGGATATTATGAATGAAACTTTCCCCCGAGTGTAGAGTACAAGAGGGTAATGGATTACACATGACACTTGTGTACCATATTTTCATCATGGTACTTGCCCAAGGTGCCACAAGAAGTTGTTTTCACTGCATGATGAATTATTTCTCTTTATTTCTTTCTTCTTCTTCTTCTTCTTCTTCTTCTTTTTTTGGGGGGGGTGTCACACAAGATTCCCGTTTCCTAGGATTTAATTAAGGTAACAATTTTTTTTATTTGTTTATATTTTGACTTTTTGGAAGGCAAAGGACACAAAAAAAAGGACATGAAGTAAGGACTTGAGCATCTTTTTCTTTTGATATTACTCCCGAAGGATGTGTTATAATAGACCATGACTATTGAAAATATGCTCAAAGATGTTGATAGGGTGATGAAAAAGGATGATGAAATCGGTAATAAGAATAGCTAGGGTAAGGGTTTATGCATAGGATTAGATAAGGGGGATGGAAGGATGGAAAAAGGTGATGGATAATGGATAGGGTACTCTAAGATTTTTGAATGAGTGGATGGAAATGTTGGCAAGATCAAAATTGGCACACACCTCAAGGGGTGATGAAGTGATGGAAGGAAAATGGATTTTGGATTTTGAGATTTAAATGGAGGAGTGGACATAGATTTTGGGACACAAGGATCCAAAATGGATGGGGGGGTGATCGAGTATCTAAGGTAGTAGATTTTTGGATATAGGGACCCAAAATAGATTTGTAAGATAGAAGATATTTATGTGGAGAAATGATGGGAGCCTTTGGATTAGCTAGCTTGGATGCCCATTTTTATTTTTCTTTAGGATGTAGTGCTTCTTTAAGAAACTTGGAAATCCACATGGTTTTTTTCTTTCTTTCTTCTATGGTACTTTTGAAAGCACTTCTTCGATAAGAAACTTAGGAATCCAAATGGTTTTTTGTTTTTATTTCTTTTATGGTACTTTTGAAATAATTTCTTCAATAAGAGACTTAGGAATCCACATGTTTTTTGATTTTTTGTTTTTTTAATGGACCTTTGTGGCCTTTTCAACTTTTCTTTTTTCTTTTGGATCAATTTTTCTTTGTTTTTAAATGGCTTTTATATGGGACATATTGATCCATTGATGTATGTGGATTTTGAACTTGTGGATTTTATGCTTGGCATCCGAATTGCTTCCAAGATCATTGGGATTCATGGATGGATAAGAATGAGATGGAGGCCTCTTGAAGGAGTTCATTTAGATGGAAGGAGTTCATTTAGATGGATGGTTGGAAGGTTCTCAAGGATGTGTGTTATTGCTGATCTTGATATATGAAAGGGTAAGTGGACGATGGAATAGAGGTGATATGGATGGTTAATGGAGGAACATATGGACCTAAGATGGATGGAAGGGAAAAAGACTTTGACTTTGGGATATGAGGGCCCGAAATAGATTTTGATGATGGGGAAGGCACATGCCTGGGTTTATGTGGGATAATGTTGGATTTAGGAGGGATACAACCATCTTGATGGTGAGCTATATATCCAAGGCCCTAATAGTATGGATTTTATTTGATATAGAGGGGTCCAAATAAAGATTGTTCATTTAGGCCTAACCCCTTTCCTTGATAATGCATGATTTGACAAGTCTTCTTAGCAGTGGGATATTGATTATTTTTTAAACAAGATGAAAGTTCATTTTGAGGTGGAGGAGGCATAGATGGAATGGTAAGATCACAAAGTAGACCAACCCAATGAAAGTAGATGAACCAAGTTGATATGTAATAGGCTCATTATTTGCTTGGATAGGGGTGATGGGATCTTGAGGTGGACATGAAAGATTATGACATGGAGATGGAGGGTGGGTATGATATTATGGTGGACATGTAGGATTATGACATGGAGATGAAGGGTTGATAGGATCTTATCAGGGACATGAAGGGATACTTTGATCCTAACATGGAAGAGGATCATTGTATGGAGTATAAGGGACATCATGGTCTTTCTTAGGAGGTGGATTGAAAATAAGACTCAGAAGGATGATTTTCTCTTAGGATGGAAGGGGATCATGTTGGACAGGAAACAAATTGATAAGGGCATCATCATGAGATTCAAGGGATATCAGATCTTGGCCAAAGATCGGATGGGATTGGACATTCTTGGTATCATGATCTTGACCAATTTTAAGACTTGTTTATTTGTACTTTGGATTACCCTCTTGACATGGGGTATGGATTTGGATATCTAAGTTGTATTCTTGAAAGTACTCAATACTTGGGAATGATAGGAATGGACTTTGACCAGGACTCATTGGAGTAGGTTTGCTTGGAAATTGATCATATGATGGCATTGGATCTCAGATTTCTAAATTGTAAAATGGACTTGTATAGAGAAATGGACTAACTTAGATTTGTATTGTGGATATCCCTTGGGGGTAAATTGGAAAGGTGTCATAATTGTATGCATCACATGATGGAGATGGTGTGGATGAGGGAATGTGGGAGATGTGGAGGTTAGTTGTGGGTCATTGGTAGACATAAGTATATGTTTTTTTATCATATTTTGGAATAGTGTCTTGACATATGTGTAACTCCTCATTAGGTGACTTATTGGTACATTCTTAATAGTAAATCTACCTTGTTCAATGAGATCCTAGATGAGATTTTTCAATTTTGATCAATTTGAAGTTTTATGTCCTTTAGTTGTATGATATTCATAGAAGTCATTTTCGTTCCACCAGGATGGTCTAAAATATCCTAGCTCGTAATGTATTACTTTTGGAAGTACGATGTCATTTGATTTTACAAGATTATTTAAATTTGACTCAATTGTTTCTCCTAAGGGTGTGTATCTTTGTTTTGGTGCATGCAAACTATTTGTCATAGGTTTTTTGTCTAGATGAATATAAGAGTCCATTTGATTTTTGTCCTTTTGAGATCGTACGATGGATATGAAAGAATGAATCTAGCTAGATGTGAATAAGATGATTTGGGTGAAATGAAATCCAAGAATGAGACTATATTTTTGGGAATTCAATTTTGGGCAAAAAATGATCAATAATGACGCAAGACTACTTATGATTTGACTATAGTAACAACTAGAAAGGAAACCATTTCTTTTGTTTTAGATTTTCTAATTTTGGGGAAAAAATGCAAGACAATGTAGGACTATATATAATTATGACTATGGTAATGACCTAGGAAAGAAACTTTTTTTTTTTGGGGAGAAAATAATGCAAGACAATGCAATACTATAGATGTCAACTAACATTAGACAAATGAATCTTTAAGGAAAAGTTGAAAATATCAAGATTATGAGATCCTAGGATCAACTCTAAATGATGGGGAGAAATTTTTTGACCTCCAAGTAGTAATGACAAGACAATGACAATGTTTTCTTAATATGATTGTTTTGATAGGAGACGTCAAAAAGAATCTACCAACAACTTATAGAAAGTTCCAAAATAATATATATTCTCTAATATTAAAAAGACACCTTATAAGATAAAGATACCCAAATCTAAGGAATGTAAGACATAAGTGATCCTTATGATGTATGCAAGACTTAACAAGAATCTAAGATGCATGCAAAACCTAAATGAAATCTATGATGCATGCAAGATAACCTCAAAATGATGGCGTGCGAGATATCTTTAAAATGATGACATGCAAGGTAAACCCCAAAATGATGACATGCAAGATAAACCCTAAAATAATGACATGCAAATATGACCAAGACCTAATTATGTAGCTACGTAAGGAATTCTAACATGTAATCCTGAAATGATATTTGATGCCAAATACAAATAATTGTGTTGTTGGATAGTGTGCAAGTCTGTGAATTGACCCTGGTTTTGATTTGAAGTGTCTGATTATAAAACATTAATTTTACTAGTCAATTTCATTGAATAAATTATAAGTGAATTATTTGGACTGAGACTATTAGTGTTCTAGGCTAGTAAAATATTTTGAAACAATGTTCTAGTCTGGTAAAATGATAGGCAATTACGACAAGCAACTAGGTTGATTGTGACTCTGTAACTAGCAAATGTGAACCATAAAATGGCAATTGTGACTCCAAATATGAAAGTTTCACTATTTAAATGATAGATGTGACAATTCAATGATAGTTGCATCATTTCCTATGTATAAAAGTTTTGATAGATGTTGATTGCAAACACAAACAACACACATGCAAAAAGTGTAGTTGTTTGACGAAATTGGACTCTATAATGCTTTGTGTATTTTCAATGGCATTTTCAAGCCCCCAAGTTTTCACTACTAATATAACAAATAAAATCATAAATAGACAACTATTATCCTAAGGTCAAAAAGCTGCATTATAATGTTTCAGGCCCATTGCTTGGGTTTCCGTCATCTCAAATAACAATGTCACACTTGAGGGTGTGCCCATTTTTTTGTCTTTTTCAAATCTTGATCAAAGATGATTTCTCCCTGATTCAATAAATTTCTTGGGAAATATATGATGAGGATCTTGGGGGGAGATTCTTCCATCCTCTTGCACTCAAAATAAGATAATATTCAAAATTTAGAATGGGTGGCCTCTACCTTAGGGTTTTAGTCAGATCTATAGTGCCCTTCTAATTAGATACATGTGTGAGACACTTAAGTCTCTAATTGGTCACATCGACTCCTTATGCATGTAGGCCTGATCCAAGCTATCACCAACAACCCTACCTGAGCCTAGTTAGGTGTAAGATATTTAGGAGTTTACTCCACATCTTATTTCTATACTGACTGAAAGGATTTGTGGGTTTGAGGTCATTCTCTAAGGTGATCACTTCCCTAGATAGGCCTCTCTAAAAAAAAAAAATTCTAATGACCGAATGTGTAAGCACACCAAGAATGCCAGACAAATAGATCTATTATTATGTCCCAATTTGAAGTGATCTTTAAGATACAAATAGACAAAATTGTAAGATTTTATTTTATAGTCTGAATGAAGTGTGGAAGATAAAGACAAAAAAGTCTTGTTTCCTCATCATCAACTGCAAATTAGATATCAGTAACACAAGAACCCTAACCTAGGACTTGAAATTTGACTAAAATTTGACAAATTGCACGCAAAAATAAATAAATATTATACCTTGATTTTACCAGGCGATTGTAGTGAATGAATAGTGATTGCAACATTTTGTTATAGCAATTGTGACATTTCGTTGTAGTAGTTGCAGCATTTAATCAATAATTTTCATGTTTAATAAGTAGTCGGAGTGTTTAATCAGTAGTTGTAGCGTTTAATCAACAATTACAACATTTAATCAACACTTGTGACATTTATTCAACAATTGCTACTTTTAATCAATCTACACATAGAAAAATACATAAAACAAAATACAATCAGATAAAATAAGAATGATTGTGTCATATTAAAATAGAAGTTGCAGCTTTTGAACATCCATATGTTGCGATTAAACCATGATTGTGTCTGTGAGACCTACATTAGACTGTCATAGATTTACTGTTTTGTTACTCATGCTTTCAGTAGTTTAGGATTTGACATACTTTGACTATTGGAGACTTTTTATACATTTGAGGATTGGTAGGATCCTGTGTTATATATTCAGTACCTGATTATGTAATCAGGGTACATTTGAGATGCTTTATGTTTTGATTCAGTTTCAGTTATGATGATGTCGTATATGAGATTTAAGTATATGAATGTAATATGATAAATTTGGTTTAGGAAATTGATGCTAGGTTATTTCAGTTCTAATGCAGTTATGGGTTATATGCATGTAGATTATTGATTTCATGTATGTTTCATATCATGTTGTTTTGGATCTACTGATGTGTGCATTGAGTGTGCAGGAAAAGTTGACCATGGATCTAAATCGGGGACCTAGTACTGGAACCTATGTAAATGATCATGCTTTCCAAGGTCTTATTTATATAAAGAGACATGGATCTCATTGTTTATGTGGTTATTTCATAAACGTGGTTTTCATGTATGTAATTAGATTAGTGAATGTTCATGTGATTGAGTCATGTCATTTGTTTTAATTTAATGTGCCAAATTTGGCAATTATTGTAATTTAATGTTGACATGGCTAGTAAGGGGAACCAGGGTTAACTAAGGTTACCTAGGAGTAGTACCCAATCTTACCCTAGGGTTAGAAGTTTCTATAAAGTCTTCTTGACATAGAAATCCGTAGGTTAACTTTAGGGTTAGTTTTGGAGGGTCTTTTGGGCTCCTAGGGGGGTAAACGAGGTCAGTTTTAGTTACCCAACTTGGTACCCTATGGGTTGGGGGTCATTTTCAATCATTAATAAGCCTCTAAAATCATTTATTGCTCCTTAAAGTGTCATTTTCAGACTTGAGCGAATTTGAAGAGGAGTGTAACTTTGATTAACCTCACTCTCTCTTCTACCCAAGTTTCATTTGACTTCACCCATGGAGAGTTTAGGCAAGTGGATAGTTAAGGGTTGGTTACGGTCACATCACCTTTGGGTTAAGCCTTGTTCTTGTTAGAGGGTTTCCTATTTAGGAAAGGATTTAGGATGACTTGAGTGTTCACCCACTCTCTACCCTTAACGACATAATTCAATTGAAAGAGCTTTTGGAGAAGGAGCTTAGGAAGGATAGCTCAACACCAATCCATTCCTCATTTTAGCTTGGAATTAAGGTTGGATCTCTTTAAAGTAAATTACTTTTGTTCATGTGTGTTCTTGAGCTTGAAACTCCATTAATGGAGTCCTATGTATTTTGAAGTTTTATTTTTGAAATTGAAATTTAATGTTTTGTTTTGTAATGTCTTTATTTTGTGATTGAATTTTGAATGGGCCTTCAAGGCACACTCACCCTTGGGAGGGTAGAGTAACCTTGAAGGGGTAGTAGGATATGATTCCTGTTAGTGTAGAGTCTCCCATGTGTGGAGGGAAAAATATGGGGTAACATGATACCCATGATGCCAAGAAGGCCCTGAGGGCACCTGGGGGGGCATAAGGAGGTTATTTTAGGACTGCATCTTGTGAAGATGGTCCTTTACAAGTCCATGTGAGGATTGTGTTTGCATTTATATTCTTGGATTTCTCCTACAGTGAGGTCTACCACTACCCTTGTTTTCAGGAAGGCCTCATGGAGACCTTCCTCTTGTATACCCTTGTGTTGGGAAGTTTTCTTGTGTATAAGTATTTTGTTTGCTTGCCTACTTGTGTGTATGCCTGTTTGTATCCCATTCCAGTTTGGATCCCCAAGCTTGGGGGTGGCCTTGTAAAGGCCTAGGTTGGGAGGTAAGCCTCCATGGTCAACCTCAACATATTACAGGTTCCTGATGGGATATTGAAGATGCATTCTACTTTTATGAGAGAGACAGGAATGGCTGGAAAATGGTCATTTGCAACCTTTATTATTATGAAAACTTCATGGTTCCAAGTTTGTAATAAGACCATTATGAAATTTTTAGACTTATATTTTTTGTAAACTTCCATTCCATATTCTACATGGAGGTGTATGCACCCTAAAATGGTCGCCTAGACTTTGGGCCCCATTTATTATTTTATCATTTTATCAATTTTCTGAATCAATGCTTTGCAACATTTTCAATTCAAATCAATTTCCTTAATCAAATTGTAATTAATTCAATTATTCAATTATTTCAATATTTCCTAAGGTTTGATCATTTTTATCTAATTAAAAGAT
>MU224844.1:388813-407498 GCA_018584345.1 Thuja plicata | reverse complement strand
ATATTTTTCAAGGTGCCAAGCTCTTAGAGATAACTTGGAGATTGCTTGCACTATTAATAGTGAATCTCCTTCTAAGTGTAATTTCTTTACTCCCTTAATTTGTGCCATTTGGACTGCTAATAGAGTTGCTTGGCCTTCAGCCATATTATTTGTTCCATCCACGCATCTTTTGGCCACCTTTAAAGAGGTCTTTCCCTGTGCATTTCTGAAGATAACCCCTATACCGCTGGGTCCAGGCTTGTGTCTTACAACCCCATCAAAATTAGCCTTTATCCAACCTTCCTCTGGGGGCTCCCATTTCTTTTAGGCTATTATTTGTGGAGTTTCAAATGATTATTTTATTGTTAAAAGTTCTTGGGAGTGAAGTTTTTTTGTTTTTTTTTACACTTAGTTGATATCAGAAAAATATTCAAAAAAATAAAATGCTCAAAAAAATAATTCCTTCCATGCATTTCATAAGGATAAAATATAGGTTGCTTTGATAAAATAAAAATTGAAAAATAATCTTGGGTCATACCCCATGTTTTGTCTCAAACATTAAACTACACCAGTAAAAAAAAGAAATCTAATTTTTTTGTTGCTGTGCACGCCTCTTTTGTATATATATATAAAGAAAATGATTATTATAATTAAAATTGTTTTTTTACCTAATATATCGCGCAACTATTTTTTTTTTTAAATTATAGTATTCAGGAGGGGAGGGCCGAAGCCCATCCCCATCCCCATCCCCATCCCCTCTGTCTTGGGCGTGGTGGGGCGTCGGCCGGTGGTCATGCGACCCCACTGTGTATGACAGTGGCCGCGCAGGCCAGTGGCCGCGCAACCCATCACCATGCATAGTGGGGCGCTGCCTCCACTGCGATCGCCACCACAGAGCGTCGTCCCCTGTCCCCCCCCCTTGCCACTTGTTGCAGCGCCACCATGCGGCCATAACACATCCCACCGCCGCTTCTCCATCAGATGGAATCCCATAAGGATTTTAGGGCTTTCCCTTCTATTAAATTAGCATTTCGTTTTTAAGTAAAAATGTTATATTATGTTTTGCTAAAACATAGATCATTGTTTGGGTTTTTATATTTAATGTTTATGAGTTTTGAGAGTCGGTTTTAGGTTTGTTAATATTGTTTTAGATTATTTTTTTGGGCTTTGTAGAAATAAGGTTATAGAGGATTCGATATTCTTTATCAAGATAAGAACAGGCCTTCCTTTTAAAATAAATTATCTCTATAGGATGGTGTAATAAATTTGTTTATTTTTATTAGACTTAATTAAAATTTGCGAGGATTAGATATGATTCCTTACATTCATGCAAGGATTAAAAATATCATTTAATCAACTTTTATGTTATTTTTAGATTAAATGTATTTCAAAAGAATAATTTGATTTGAGTTGAATAGATTTAATTAGATTTAATTTTAGATTAGATTTAGTTATCTAATTTTGATTATAATATTATTTGTATAATAGTGTTAAGATTTGATTTATTATAGATTTAGTGATTTATCATTATTTTAGTCTTTAAAGTTAATTTGATTTAGTTGTTAGACATCAATGTTTTAGATATTATAGACTTTTGTTCAAAGGAGTAACTTACTAATAGACTTTAAATATAATGCTCAAACGTGAATTATTCTACTTAAATTATCCTTTTTATTTCCTAGGCTCATTAACATATTTTATCGATACATGGGTTTAGACCTCCCCTTATCGTCTTGATGAATCCTTTTATAGATGTTTACATTTCCCGTTGACCCTTTTCATGTATGGTTGACTTTTGGTCAACCATGGTCAAACCTAGTCTGATCATCTCGATATTCAAACATGGTGCTCCATGCAGCCTCCGGACCCTAGGGGTTTTAGTTTCACGTCGATCAGAGATAGTTGACTTTTTCGTCAACATAGGTTGACTTTCTAGTCATCCATCTCAATTTGCACGCCTTAGCCCTCCATAGGACTTAGTAGGCCCTAGAGACTCCCTTTCACATATTTTAGAGTATAGTTGACCTTTGGTCAACTATCTTGATTTGCATGTCGATCAAGGTATCTAGTTTAGAAATCCTTGTAGGATAGATCTAAGAGCTATCCTACCCCATGTGACCTACCCAGTTACTGTTTCTCCTCTGCACCATTTTGCATGCACCTACTGTACCAATGGGGTTGCATAACATCTCCTTTTAGTGCATTTTGAAAAATTTGTTTGTGTATTTTTGCCCAACTTTTGGGCATGACATTTTGGTATCAGAGTCAGGTTTAGCAACATTGGGAACCTAACCCACTACGTTGTCACTAAATTTGTCTTGCATGTGTAGGATGCCACCTGTCACTCGTCAGGCTCATCAGTAAAGGCGTGGTCGGAGACGTGTCCCTACGGCACACGTAGAGGTACGACCCGGGGTAGAGGATCATAGGAGGGATCAGAGTCCACCTCTTAAACCACCTCTTGATCCTAATGCAGCCCTATTGCTAGCTTTTCAGAATTTGGTCAGGCTTATCTTAGACCGCATGCCACCAATTAACCAGGAGAGAGAGAGAAGTAGGAGCCCACCTCCTAGAGTAGGAGGGAATCAGGTAGATCAGGAAGAGGAGTCCATTGCAGTGCCAGGGGGTATTCCTAGGAAAGGTGCACAGAGACTCGATAGAGCACCCCCGATTTCAGGAATCAGATAACGAAATTAACGAGGCTTAAACTACCTCCCTTCATAGGAGAAGCAGATGGGGCAGGAGCAGAGGCTTGGCTTTTAAGCCTGTAAAGGTGCTTTGGGTTGCAAAATTATGGCAGCAACCTTAAAGCACGATTCATAATTCTTTTGTTAAGAGACAGGGCATCCACTTGGTGGAGGCATGAGGAGACTAAGGAACTCATAGACATCAATACCCTCACTTGGGGAGCTTTCCTCGAGATTTTCAGAGAGCGGTATATTTCAGAGTAGTTCAGACAACACCGTATCGATGAGTTCCATGACCTCCAGCAACGGGGTCTTATAGTAGCCCAATATGAGGGAAAGTTTCTCGACCTCCTACCCTATGTTGAATACATGGGATATGAGAAGCTGTAGGTGAACATGTTCATCAAGGGATTAAATACCGTGATTTCAGATAGGGTATGTATGGTACCTTCAGGGAACTTAAGGTTCACAGTGGACAGGGCCTTAGTAGCCAAAGAAATAGTCAGGGGCCCACAAGATTATAGGGATAGGTCACAAAATCACAATACCTCATCCCAGGCCTCTGAATATCCAAAAACCCTGTGAAAGGGGAATCAGAGGAATTCTACAGGGACCTTCAGGGCCCCACAGTAGCAATAGCCACAGTAGTCTCAGCAGAACCAGTGACAGAGGCCACCACAGGTTCAGTAGGGCTCTAAGCCCAAACAGTGGCAGTCACAAGGTCCTAAGAAGGACCAAAGACCTCAGGCACAATACACCCCTCCAGCACAGACTCAGCAGTCCTCTAGGGGTGGCTATAGCGATTCATCTAATACTGCAGGATCTCAGTATTCTAGGCCTCCTGGCATTCAGGTTCAGTCCCGAGGGCCATGTTACACTGTGGTGCCATGGGGCACTTAGCTAGACAGTGCCCATAGGGTGGTAGTAAGCGTGCAGTGGTTTTAGAACCGATAGTTGGGGACAGGGAGAAGTCCCACATGGTTTTTGTAGCGGTGGACAACCACAGGCAGAGCACCAAGCTACCATTATTGAGGCCTCAGGTAAGATAAGAGGTAGTGATATTACTATTCTATTTGATACTGGAGCCACCAACTCCTTTGTTTCTCCATCGGTTATGGAGCGTTGCGGGCTAGTGACAACTAGACAAGAGGTTAGATGAGAAGTAGAGTTAGCTTCAGGAACTAGAGTTTTCGTGACCTCAATGGTTAAGAATTATATGATCCAGATTGGTGGCATGACCACCATAGCTGATCTTAGAGTCACTCCCTTTGGATCTTACGACCTAGTTCTTGGCATGGATTGGCTAAGTTCCCACAGAGCCAAGCTAGATTATCGTAAGAAGATGATAGAATGTTTGGATGATGATGGCACAGATATAGTTATTACTTGGGTTCATAGGCCTGTATCCCTCCGTATGATTTCTGCCATGCAGCTTAAATGATGCATACGGAAGGGATGCCAATTGTATGACATCACCATCAGTGATAGGGAAGAAGAGACAAACAAGGAAACTTCTCTTGATGACTTCCCCATTCTTCAAGAGTTTGAAAATGTGTTTCTGTTAGAGCTACTTGGTATGCCTCCTCGTAGGGCAGTAGAATTTCACATTGATCTTGTGCCAGGAGTTGAGCCAGTTTCTAGGGCACCTTATAGGATGACCACTAATGAGCTTAATGAGCTCAAGTTACAGTTTGAGGAACTGTTAGAGTAAGGACACATTCATCCTAGTGTATCTCCTTGGGGTGCACCAGTTATCTTCATAAAGAAGAAAGATAGATCGCTTAGGTTGTGCATGGATTACTGACAGTTAAACAAAGTTACCATCAAGAATTGGTATCCACTTCCTAGGATCAATGATTTGTTTGATCAGTTGCAGGGTGCCCGAGTCTTCTCAAAGATAGACCTCAAATCGGGCTACCATCAGTTGAGGATCGTGGATAGTGATATTCACAAAACTACGTTCCGCACTAGATATGGCCACTATGAGTTCACTGTGGTTCCATTCCATCTTACAAATGCGCCATTTGTGTTCACGAGTCTTATAAACAGAGTATTATGTACCTTCCTTGACAAGTTTGTAGTGGTGTTTCTCGATGACATCTTGATATATTCCAAAGATGAGAAAGAGCATGAGGAACACTTGAGGTAAGTGTTGCATGTCTTAGATACAACCAGTTATATGACAGCTTGTTGAAGTGTGCCTTCTTCAGATTAGAGGTTAAGTACCTAGGTCATGTTATTTCAGGTGATGGGATCTCAATAGACCCATCAAAGATAGATGCCATTATGGATTGGCCAACACCTACCACTGTGATCGAGGTTAGGAGTTTCAAGGGTTTAGCTGATTACTACTGTAGACACCCCAAAAATAGACATGCTTGCGACTTTACATTAAAAACACTAATTTTCATCTATTAATTGATGGTTTTTAATCATTAATTAATCTTCTATTTTCCTCTAAACTCATTCCCCAAATCATTTAATCAAATCCCTAAAATTAATTAAATAATTAATTTTATTTAATTAATTAACCTTAATTCATTAATTACCATTAATTAATTAATTAAACTCAATTTCCTATAGTTTAAATTCAAATATTTAAACTTACTAATTAAATTCTTCCAATTAAATTAATTTAATTTCATTCAAATAAAAAATAATTCAATTATCTCACATGTTGAAAACTTTAATTAAAAAAATGAATTAAATATTCATTTATCTTCAAAGAGATAACTCCAATCAGATCACATGGGTTACTCCACCCATCTCTCCAATCCACATGGGTAACTTCACCCACCTCTCAAGTCTACATGGGTAACTTCACCCACCTCTTCAGTTCAAAAAGGTAACTCACAATTATCTCTTCAGTCAACCAAACTCTATCTCCTCTTTACCAATTGAAGATGTGGAGTTTACTGATGGCTTCTCCAGTTCCTTTTAATCTCAACCGTTCATCTCTCTATCTCTGGGATTGATCTCAACCATTCATATCATCAACAATTCCTATATAATAAACCCTTCATAACCATTTGAAGAATCTAGGATTTCAAGCTCTCGTGTGCCATTACTATGTCAGTTTGGTTCTAGCATTAAAGCCATCTTGCGATCACACACACATTTTAATTAGCAATTTTTTTATGCTTCTCAAGTCATAGACGCTGCCCACACCAATACTAAGCATCAAGAACAACATTTTGGAAGGAGTAGAGAGACACAATAGAAGCTTCAAGCATTTTGGGGTTTGCATTCATTTGCTTTCCTTTCTTTGCTTGTACATTTTATTGGTTACGTTTCAAGTTATTCATTTTAGTAGTTCTTGTGTGCTTGATTTATATCATTGTAAAACCTTCGCTACTAACCCTTGCCTTTGGAAAGCTTGGGAACCATGAATCACGAAAGAGGAGGCGTAGATTTTGGTGAACCCAACGTGAACAAACAACCCGATTATCTCTTGCAGACAACAAACAGAATTGATCAACCACGGCCATACGGTCGCAAATCTAAAATTTGTATTTTTTATTTATTTCGCGATTGCTAGTATTTTGTCGCACTTAACGAAATTGTGCCGCAATCGACTGGTTTAATACCGCAATCGATTGTAGGTTTCCGCATTTCTTTTCTGTCATCTTCTAGGTCTCTGTCTTTTCTACATTTTGCCGCAATTGATCCACTGGTACCGCAATCAGAAGAATTGTATCACAATTGACAAATCCATATCACAATTGACCAATCCAGACTGTAATTGATTGTGCTTTACTGCAAGTGAAAGTGTTTTGCCGCAATTGATATTTTTAGGCCGCAATCGCCTGTTATTTACCGCAATTGCCTGTGCATTACCGCAATCGCTTGCAAAATTGCTCATTAGGGCCAAATTTTTTTATCTTGCAATCAAAAAATTTGATACTTTCTTTATTTTTCTGTAGGACGACGAGTTCCCACAAACAGGAAGGGTAAGTTGATGGTGAGTATCATTTATTGTTTCAAAGTTACATATACTCTCATTTTGCAAAAATCCTTTTGATACTAACTTGTTTAAATAAAGCAAACTAAAAGGAATTCACTTGTCAATTTGGGTTTAAAAAGAACAGTGCTTGTCAAACATCTCACATTTCAGATTTGGGCTTAAAATTGACGTGGGGACTAAAATTGAACAAGGCAAAAATTCTTTCAAATTGGTGCATTAAAAAATGAACAAGCAGTCAACACCTACTTTTGGGCTTAAAATTGAACGCTTGTGCTTGTATGGTGGTGTAGCTTAGTTCACATTTCAAACTTTTGGAGCTTAATTGATTTACCTTGTGTCTTGAGTTTTGGGTGCACTTGCACAAACAGTTAGATTATAAACCTTTATACCTTTTAGAAAGGTTTGTCTGGGGAATGCGCTTCTTCCTCGAAGAACGACCTTAAACCGGTAATCCTTCTGATTAGTATATAAACAAGGCGCGAACCAAAGTTTCATCTTATCTAGCCAAGCTCGGGCGAGGTGTGTTGGTGATAGTCTGGATCGGGTGAATATCCCTAAGGAGCCAACGTGATCAACTAGGCTCTTAAGTGAGTCACACATGTACAAACTGATTGGATAGACACCACGAACCCTTACTACAACCTTGTTAATTAGAGGCCAACCCGATTTACCTCCGAACTGGTACCTTATTATAGTGCAAGGGGTTGCAAGATTTCCCCCCAAGATTCCCAACATATGTGTCCCACGGTATTTATGTAGTGAAAGAGATCTTCACTCCACAACAACAATACCTAGAAATGACAAAATACGGGCACCTACATCATGGACCTTCGTGTCCTAGTAGTGTGATAATTATTGTGTGAGCTAACGGACATTCAAGAATTGGGCCTATAACATTATATTCTGAAGCCATTGACCTAGATTAATCTAACTGTTCATTGTTGAGACCTCGTGATAACCTTGCAACTTGAAAAATTTGTAGAACATACACATTATCAATCTTCATTATTCAAAACACAGTGTATGTCGTGCTTGTTCTTTGGTCAGTTTTTGAAAATGCAAAACAAAACATCCAAAATGAGTCAAACGTGTTAAAGTATAGGGTTGTCAACATCAATTGTCTTGAAAATCAGAAGCATTGTTCCAAAAAATATCAAAATTGTCACGCAGTGATACCCATCTTTTAGTCTTTTTGAGACTGTTTCCCATTTACCGCAATTGCCTGCATTGTGCCACAATTGAAGAAAGTCTGCCGCAATTAACTTATTTATTGCCGCAATCATCTTGTTTATTACTACAATCGGTGATAACATACCGCAATCGATCATACACTTTGCTGCAATCGGTGGAGTTTTTTCGCACTTGACCAGAGCTATTTTTACACCTGTTTTAACCTAAAAACCTTGAGAGCTCTTCATTTGGTGTCCAAAGCTAGTGTTTATCCCAGGAAAACGTGAAGAACATTGTGTGAATCTCTAAACATTAAAGATCATCCCTTCTCTGTAAAGCACGATTATTGTCAAAAATATTGTTAGTTCAAAAGCTTTGACTCGAAATACCTTGATCTCATCATATCAAACATCGTCGTCTTTATCAAAGTGACTTTGTTCCAGGAAAAGGTTGGCAAATCTTATCTTTTAATATCATCACCACTTTAAGATCAAGATATATCAAAATCTGTCCTTAGAATTACCCTTGTTCAAAACATAACTCGGACTTCCTTAGAGAGGATTTTCTTCCTTTTTTGCTTTATATCACTTGTTTTAGTTACAAAATCTGGACCACACTATGTCTCAAACACCTCATGGAGGGCCTTAGACAAGGTCTAAGGCTAGAACACAACCTGATGAGTCATATATCAACAGATTCCCCACTTGGGAAACAGAGCAAGAGAATGATCCTTTTATAAATACCAGTTCTACTTTGTTCCTTGAACAACCCCGTGGGGTAGCTCTTTTCCAAAATGTCATAGAAGAGGAACTAGAGGATATAAATAAAGATGCTTATTCCACACAAGTAGTTGATGTTGTTGTAGAGAGGAATCTCGAACGCTTCTTAGCCATGCTGATAAAGAAGGGAGTCAAACTCCCCGCTGAATTCAGTGTATCAACCATATGGCCTGAAAACCCTCTCATAGGTCAAAACACTACTCAGCCTCCTCAGATATTGTCTATTGTCTCTCAAATCTTCCCACCATTGGTATTACCCACATTGACACAGAAAATACCCAATCAAACCAATGGCACAAACCAGGCTAGCACATCTTCCACTCAAAGCATGACAGGCTCGCAACTGAGTGTACGTGTGGTTACTAGTATGCTCCCACCTTCGGTCACATGGCTGGGGAAATCAATCTCTCAAGCTATGCCTTCCATCATACCAAACATCAACTGTTCTAAAACTATGTTGCTGCTACAGTCAACTTGTACTAGTCTTGGGATCAACACCTTATGCCCAAAGGGATCCATCCTTGTAGGTACGACTTACAGTCAATGCCCACCCAAGGCTACACCTCTGCCCATTCTGACATCAATCCAACCTCCGCAATAGCAACCCCAGCTTCAGTTGCCTCAAAACTAACCTCCATAATAGCAACCCCAGCTTTAGTTGCCTCAAATCCAACCTCCGCAACAACAACCCCAGCTTCAGTTGCCTCAAATCTAACCCCCGCAATAGCAACCCCAGCTTCAGTTGCCTCAATCCCAACCTTAGTAGCAACAATATCAACCCCAGTAGTATCAACCCTAGTTTCAATCACAACAACAAACGCATCAGAACCCACCATGGGCTACGCATGTGCCCCCATTTCCAAATCACTCGGTGGGAAATCAATATCAAGTCCCTAAGATGAAATCCTATGTTCCTACTCAAGGGACACAAAGGCGCAACCTTATACCCACTACAGCATAGAGGAACATCCTCACACACCAACCTCAATATCAAATGGACATGTTAATGCAACAAATGCAAATCCTTCAAACCCAAATGATGGATATGCAAAATCAGGGGCAAACTAAATCCTACACCACAGAGGATTTATACCCATACCCATTTGACCATTCTCTCCACATGTCTCTATTCCCAAATCACTTCTCGGTACCGAAATTTGACAAATATAGGGGTAGTACCAACCCTATTGAACATATCCGAGAGTTTTTTGCTAGTTGCGTCAAAGTCGCCCATGATGAGAAATATTTAATTCGATTGTTCCCACAAAGCTTGGCCAGACCAGCAATGGAATGGTTCTCACATTTACCTCATGACATTAAGTCTTGGGGTAAACTAGCTAAAAAGTTCATAGCTCACTTCCATCATAACATCGAGCGCAAGGTTAGCATCAAGGACCTTTGCGATATCAAACAGAAGGATGGAGATTCTTTTGTGAAGTTCCTACAGAGATGGAGGAATATGGCAAACCACATAATATATGATGTGCCCGAACAAGACCTAATAGTCATGTTCATTGAAAATCTAATCCCAGACATGTCATTCACAACAGAATTATAGTTAGCTCTGAACTTCACACAGCTCATCGAACAAGGAGTTTGTTGTGAGCAGAACTTAGTCAAATGAGGAATCCTTGCAAATCCAACACAAATGAATACAAACAAAAATGCAACGGATAAAGCTAAGTGGTGGAACAAAAACAAGAATGTCCCCAATGATGGTGTCATTGACGTGAAGACGGTCAACTATGCACAACCCAAGGTGTCACTGCAAGGTGCACCTGTGGCCAACCAAAAACCCACAGGGCCCACTCAACAAGCATACACCCAAAACCAACCCCCCCTGTACAATCGGCCACTATGTTAAACAGTGAACAACATAATCAATGCAGACCATGGTTTCAATTCCAGAAATGAGATTTCACACCATTAGGAGAGTCGATAGAATCAGCTTTACGCATGTTGATACAATCAAACACTATCACTCTCCCAGAAATTAGGGACTTTGAACAGGATGCAAATAAACCAAGGTGGTATAATGACAAGGATTTTAGTGAGTTTCATCAGGTGAAAGGGCATAAAACATCTAACTATTACCGATTGAAACACGCTATCCAAGACCTGATTGACACAGGGGCCATCAATGTGACAAATACCCAAACCAAAGGCACAACTTCTCACACTATCTTCAACGATACCTTTCACGATCACAACAAGGGAAAAGCCTTCGGGTCTGGTGGACAGGCAAAACAAGTTAACTATACATATGCCAAAAGTGATAATGTTATCAATTGCCTCAATCCTTCAGATAGCCATGTGGCTACTATCACTATCAAAGACCAAGGTAACAAATGTGCTATAAAAATGCGTTGCGCCAGATTCATCTTGCAAGGAGTACCATCCTGATCTACTGTATCTGCCAACCCTAAAGAAAACTTAGATCCACAGCCAAGCATAGTGGATCAACTAAAACGCACACCTGCCCAGATCTCCATGTTTGACCTATTGTGCATATCTCCATAGCATAAACTGGCACTTGACCAAGCCCTTCAGAATGCAGCTTCCATAAGGGACATAACACCCAAGAGCTTCCAAACGATGGCTAACCATATAGATGCTAACAAACATGCCACATTCATAGACTGTGATGTGCCACCGCATAAACCCCTGCATAATGATCCTTTGCACTTACTTGTCTAGGTCCACAAAAGTACTATCCATAGGTTCCTTGTTGATGGTGGAGCTGGGTTAAACATTTGTACTCTAAAGTTAATCAAGCAACTGGGATATTCAGAATCAAGCGTTGATGTCACAAGGAGGATAAATATCAGAGCTCATGATGAAGAGGAAAGGTCCTCTAAAGGTATTATCATTCTACTTGTCTGTATTGGTCTAGTGGTAAAAAACACTCCCTTCCAGATCCTAGACCTTGAGTTGGGATACAACATGCTACTAGGGAGACCTTGGATACATGAAATGTACGTCGTACCTTTGATGTACCATCAATGCATCAAGTTCCCACACTAGGGAGAGGAAATCATCATAGAGGGAGATCCCAATCCTTTCCAATACAGTAATGTTGTCCAAATCAACACTGATAACCAGGTCCCCTCAAACCAAGATGCAAGCATCCCATCCTCTTTAGATTCAAATCCTAAGGATGTCACATGGACAATAGGAAAGATAGCCATTAACCAAGATGCAAGTATTCCCTCTTCTTCACATTCAAATCCTAAGGATGTCACATGGAAAGCGGGTAAAATATCCATTACCGACAAAGGTTGTGGTGAGTACAGATATGAAGAGGCTTTCACCATCATGCACATGCCTCAGAGCCTGAGAACTTATGGCATGCCACAACCTGTTATTACAATAGAAACTCCATAGCCTGTTCTATTCAGATGTCTGCCCACAACCTTTGTCTGATGGGGAGACATAGCAGAAGAAAAGTCATTTGAACAAGATATTAGTACATGGTTATACCAAGACCCACAAGAGACAATCCGACAAACCCTACCCTTGTTGAACTATGGTAATGGTTATACAATGTTACAAATATTTAGGTATGATGGTACAACCGGGCTGGGGGTAAGACAACAAGGTATAATGGAATTGTCTCTCCCACCAACCCAGAGAAATAAGAGAGGGTTGGGCTATGGACAACAGAGAATTGGTCTTGTGATCCAAGACATCCAAGTCGATCGGGAACAAATAGTAGAGATGAACCAAGGGCACAACACAGAACAAGTCTTGATAAGCAACATACTAGCATAGTTGTTGCTCGCCAAAGAGGGAACCATACAAACCTGAATAGACCTCCACATAGAAATCGATGATAATGAAGGAAGTGAGACATCAGACGAGCATTCTATTGAGACTGACTCCCACGAGTATGAGTGGAGATCCCTTCACGACTCTGAACTGTCGATCCCATATTATTCCCCTCGGTCAGACACTATCATAAACCTATAAGAATTATTTGACCAACTATCCATTGTCGAGCAACCCTACATAGATAAGCATGTCATTTATCTGACCTCAAGTGGTGCATCCACATCACAGTCTAGTTTTGTAGGAACCATATCTGTAGTCCCTTTCAGTTAACTAGAGTCAGACAGCCATGAAAGTATCTGTCTTGTACACCCGGAGCTAATAGAGTGGGATCAACAAGGACTACCTTATTTAGATGTCTTCAAGAATGATGAGGCTATTGTTGATTTCATGGGACTTAGGGAAGGCATGCCATTAGGAGACCACAAGGAAAGCTTCACCATTGACCTCGATAGAGTGACATATTTCGGGGAGGCAACTCCTCTTTCCAGTCCATAAAAGAAAAAAGAATAAAAAGATGATAAAAAGCTAAAACAAGACGTATCTTCTAGCGAAAACCTCACTTAAATGCTAGAAGATGGAAACAAGGAACTCCTCCCCTTGATAGAGGAGAAATCGACATTACTAGCACAAGAAATAGAGGAAGTCAATTTGGGAGATGACAAGAACCCAAAGAACATATACTTGGCAAAATCACTCACCCCTAAGGAGAAAGACCAGTTTATCAACTTCTTTAAAGAAAGGATGATCAATTTCACATGGTCCTACTCAGATATGCCAGGGTTAGATCCAGAGCTAGTGCTACATCATCTCCCATTGCTACCCAATGCCAAACCTATCAAGCAGAAGCTAAGGAAGATGCATCCCCATGTTGTATTGCTAGTCAAGGCAGAGTTGAAAAAGCTCCTGGATGCCAAGTTCATAAGACCAATACCATACACAGACTGGATATCTAACTTGGTACCAAATACAAAGCACAGTGGTCAGATACGGATTTTCACAAACTTCAGAGATCTCAACATAGCTTGTCCCAAAGATGACTTTCCTTTACCCAACATTGATATGATAGTAGATCTAACCGCTGGACATCAAATGCTACCACTCATGGATGGTTTTTCAGGGTATAATCAGATAAGGATTGCACTAGAGGATCAACATAAAACAACTTTCACATGTCCTTGGGGCACTTACTGTTGGAACATCATGTCGTTTGTTCTCAAAAATGTTGGCGCAACATATCAAAGGGTTATGACAACAATATTTCATGATCTCATCCACAAAACAATGGAAGACTATGTGGACGAGATACTAGCCAAGTCAATGCTCCGCAAGGATCATCTACAAGTATTGGGACCAATCTTTGATAGAATGCAGGAATTTAAGGTCTGTCTAAACCCAAAGAAATGTGCATTAGGAGTCACAGTAGGAAAACTACTGGGGTTCATAGTGTCACATAGAGGCATCGAAGTAGACCCAGCGAAAGTCAAAGCAATATTGGACATGCCTCCACCATCAAACCTGAGGCAACTAAGACGATTACAAGGAATGCTCCAATCAATCAGGTGCTTCATAGCTCAGGTAGCAGATAAGTGCCACCCATTCCAACATCTACTGCACAAAGACACCAAATTCATATGGACAGAGCAATGTGAATAGGCATTCCAAATATTCAAGGACTACCTCCTCAAGTCTCCTATATTGGTGCCACCAGTCCAAGGTAGACCATTACTTCTGTATATCTCAACAATGAAATCAGCATTAGGTGTACTCTTGGCACAACATGATGACACAAGTAAAGAAAGGGCCATCTACTATCTAAGCAAAACATTGGTAGGATATGAGCTCAACTATTCTCCAATTGAAAACTCATGCCTTGCAGTTGTCTTCGCTTCCCAGAAGCTAAGACATTATATGTTGAGTCACCAAACAAAGTTGATAGCACATATTGATCCTTTAAAGTACCTCCTAAGCAAAGCAGCGCTCACCGAATGACTTGCAAAGTGGGTAATGATCTTAAGTGAGTTTGACATTGAGTACGTAGACAGAAAGGCCATCAAAGGGTAAGTGATCGTGGGTCACCTAGCAGAGACACCTATTCAGGACCATCATCCTATTATTTCTAAATTTCCTGACAAATCTATTATGACACTACAACCAGCGATCGAGGTATGGCAACTCTATTTTGATGGGTCGTGCATGAACCATGGTGCAGGGGCAGGGATAGTGCTTATCACTCTAGATCATGATACAATTCCAAAGTCTTTCAGACTCAACTTCCCATGCATAAACAACATAGCAGAATACGAATCACTGGTCATTGGTCTAAAGATAACAATTCAATGGAGAATCAAGAACCTTAAGGTCTTCAGAGATTCGCAGTTGATCATCAGTCAAGTCAACAATGATTATATGACCAAAGACGATAAGCCAATACCATACAGAGCACAGATGGAAACATTACGCACCAAGTTCCATTACATCTTCTTTGATCAAGTCCCACGAGCACAGAACAAAGCTACAGACGCGATGACTACCATAACATCATTGATAGATATGCCAGGTAACAAAACAATATTCTAGTTTCTAGTAGAGCAACTCTTGGTGCCATCACATCAAGCATCCATCACAGAATGAACATGCGTCCTTGTTGGTCCTGAAAACCCATAGTACCAAGATGTTTATAACTACCTCCAAAATAGTGTCCCACCTCCCAACTTGTCTAAAAACTAGAGAAAGTCCCTCATCTGCCAAGCCTCTAGGTATACCATCCTCTCAACTACTTTATATAGATGAAGTATAGATGAAATGCTACTACAATGTCTCACTTCTACAGAATCCCAGAGAGCTTTGTACGAGGTACATGAAGGAATTTGTGGAACCCACGAAGGTGGCAACAACTTACCTAAGAAGATCATCTGCATGAGATACTATTGGCCCACAATAGAGATAGATGCACACAAACATGTACAAAGGTGTAGACAGTGTCAGATTCATGGAGACCTCATCCATGCACCAGCCCAAGAACTAAATCCTATCACATCACCATTGCCATTTTCCATGTGGGGATTTGACCTAGTGGGAAAATTTACACCTTCAAAAAATGGACACAAATACATCATAGCAGCAACATAGTACTTCACCAAGTGGGTGGAGGCAATTCCCCTCACTTACATAACTGGAAATAAAATAGCAATGTTCATACTTAACCACATTATCTGTTGATACGGGATCCCTCAAACTATCCTGATAGATCATGGTACACCTTTCCAAAACAAGGATGTTGAAGAGCTATGCAAACAATTCCATATCAAGCAAGGGTTCTCCTCATTTTATTATCCTCAAGGGAATGACCAAGCCAAATCTACAAACAAGACAATCTTGAAAATCTTGAAGAAAATAGTGAATGAATCAGGGTGAGACTGGCATTTACAGCTTAGTCCCACATTATGGGCATATAGAACTAGTGTGAGAACACCTAAAGGAGCCACTCTTTTCTCCCTAGTCTATGGATCAGAGGCGGTATTACCCCTCAAAGTGGAAATCGCATCCCTAAGGATATCATTGAAGAACTTGATTACATATGAAGACTACAGAGTAGCAAGGCTGAGTGAACTAGAGTTACTAGATGAAAGAAGACAACATGCCTTCGACCACTTACAAGGCTATCAGAATCGCCTTAGAAGAAAATATCATAAGAAGGTGAAGCCACGAACATTTGAGGTAGGATACCTTGTCCTCATGGAAAATCAAAAGAACCAAGCAAAGTGAGTCAAACCCAAAAAATTTGAGCCTAACTCGCTAGGACCATTTGTCATTGTCAACTCTACCCAGAGTGGGGCATTCATACTGGCGACACTAGAAGGAGATCAGCACCCTGGATACATCAACAACATGCACCTCAAGAGGTTTTATCCTTGAGGTCTCTATGGTTAAGGCACATATCTACATATCTAGAAAATACCAAAAAAAATAAAATGTTACCTTGGTGAAATAAAATCACTCTCTCAGTGAAAACCTAGAAAACAAGCACTATTAAGTAGGTACCTTGGTGAAAACCTGGCAAACAGGTGCCAAGTGTTCAATTCCAGCTTCACCATCAATGAACTCCAAAAGCTTGAGCACATTTCAAATGCAAGATGGACTACCCAAGCTATATCCAGAAGCACACTCCCCTCTGAGCACCAAGCACTTACCCATGGTTAATATTGGTCCACCAGACTAGGGGGCGATTCTAAATGTCCTGAAAAAATCCAAAAAAATTTGGAAAACACATCAAAAATCTTGAGAAAATCAATATTCATCAAAAATATTCAAAAAATTGCAAAATCCCAAGCAATAAATCCAACTCAGTTATCAAGAGAGCAAAGGGTGATCACGCCCAGTCAATCAATGTCACAATCATGAGCTTTGCGAATCAGCATTGGGCTCATCTAACACATCTTTATCAATATATCAAATCAATCAGCAAGCAACTGGCGACCAAGCCAATCTATCAAATGTCACAATCATGAGCTTTGGGAACCAGCATGTGCCCCATCTGACACAGCTTGATCAGCTGCCAACATGATCACAATCAATCAATCAATCATATCAATCATCTTACACAGTGATGGATACGCTCAAACCAGACATGTCAGTCTTATATGAGTAATCTATTACTGAAACCAGACACACTCAAGCAATCAAGCCAATCAAGCCTATCAAAATATTTGAGCCAGTCAAGAGAATCCAACTGCATCGAGGAACCACCCCAAAAATGTTGACTAGGTCAATCAGTCGATTAGATGTCAGTCTATATTTCACGGTTATGTTCTTACGCTACTCCAAGATCCACCATGTGAGGAGAGTAGCTATGATAGATCATGACTTATTTTCTTTGATTGCTGTTTGTTGAATGTTCACTTTGATTTCAGGGCCATGATGATTTAGGATAAATGCGATAGGCGCTGTCACTTATCTGGTAGCTGCGCAGTTCCACGATTTAAGCTTAACCCTAGGAAAGAATTGGACATTCCTTCTCTTTTATTTGCTTATTTGGTTTATACAATCAAGAGCTTGCAGCGCTATTCAGATGGACTCTAAGTGTGTTGGAATTTTATCTTGGTTTCTATGGTCTTTCCCTTTATGTTGCAATCAAGATCTCACGACGCTATCCATATGGACTCTAGGGGCGTAGGAGTACTATCTTTTTTGCTTTGGCTTTCCCTTTCAGAATCAAGAGCTCGCGGTGTTATCCAGATGGACTCTGGGTGCATAGGAGTTCTATCTTGATATCCTTGTTGCAGTTTCTTCATAGGACAAAGCGGAATCCAGATGGTCAATATCTGGGTGCTTTTGGCTCTCTTTCTTTTCAAACAGGGAACATAGTTAAACCCAGATGGTCAATATATGGGTGCACTAGGTTCTCTTTCTATTTAATCTCTCTACTCCTTCTGCTATCAAGAGGTCATGGTGGTATCCAAGTGGTATGTGATCTGGATACATTGGACTCTCTTCAGAATTTTAGAAAATACAAAAAAAAAAGATGCAATGATGACAAATATTGGAAACAGTGGCAGCGACTTGGGACACTCATCCTTTCTATCAAATCATATCTATCAAAAAAGCAAAAATTTCCTTTCTATCATTCCATATCTATCAATCGATCCCAGAGATCACATTCCAAACTAACTTCCTTCTAACTAACACATGCATTACTCAAAAATTGTGTGCATGGTAGATTGCATTCATTTATTGCATAAGAAAAATCCAAAACATGTGCATAGTAGATCATATAATCAATGCATCCATCATCAATAACATCATAACTAACATAGGAATGCATTCATCATCATCATATAGTGATTCACTTTTTCAACAAATTAATGCTCATCTGACGCATTTTCTATGCTTAATTTGTTGAGGGGGTATATATTCCACTTGCTATCACTGGGGCAGGATCAAATCCGAAAATTCTTTGACACACTGTGACAAGTCACATCGCATCACAGTGGGGAAAATGTAGACACCCAAAAATGGACATGCTTGCGACTTTACATTAAAAACACTAATTTTTATCTATTAATTAATGGTTTTTAATCATTAATTAATCCTCTATTTTTCTCTAAATTCATTCCCCAAATCATCTAATCAAATTCCCCAAATTAATTATATAATTAATTTTATTTAATTAATTAACCTTAATTGATTAATTACCATTAATTAATTAATTAAACTCAATTTTCTATAGTTTAAATTCAAATATTTAAACTTACTAATTAAATTCTTCCAATTAAATT
>MU224844.1:368991-388763 GCA_018584345.1 Thuja plicata | reverse complement strand
TAAATTCAAATATTTAAACTTACTAATTAAATTCTTCCAATTAAATTAATTTCAATTAAATTAATTTAATTTCATTCAATAAAGCAATTCTAAATCAAAAAGAATTCAATTATCTCACATGTTGAAATTTTTAATTAAATATTCATTTATCTTCAAAGAGATAACTCCAATCAGATCACATGGGTTACTCCACCCATCTCTCCAGTCCACATGGGTAACTTCACCCACCTCTCTAGTCCACACGGGTTACTTCACCCACCTCTTTAGTTCAAAAAGGTAACTCACAGTTAGCTCTTCAGTCAACCAAACTCTATCTCCTCTTTACCAATTGAAGAGGTGGAGTTTACTGATGGCTTCTCCAGTTCCTTTTAATTTCAACCGTTCATCTCCCTATCTCTGGGATTGATCTCAACCGTTCATATCGTCACCAATTCCTATATAATAAACCCTTCATAACCATTTGAAGGATCTAGAATTTCAAGCTCTCGTGCGCCATTACTATGTCAGTTTGGTTCTAGCATTCAAGCCATCTTGCGATCACACACACATTTCAATTAGCAAATTTTTGATGCTTCTCAAGTCATAGACGTTGCCCACACCAATACTGAGTATCAAGAACAACGTTTCGGAAGGAGTAGAGAGAGACAATAGAAGCTTCAAGCATTTTGGGGTTTGCATTCATTTGTTTTCCTTTCTTTGCTTGTACATTTTATTGGTTACATTTTAATTTATTCATTTTAGTAGTTCTTGTGTGCTTGATTTGTATCATTGTAAAACCTTCACTACTAACCCTTGCCTTTGGAAAGCTTGGGAACCATGAATCATGAAAGAGGAGGCGTACAACTACAGACAGTTTGTTAAGGCATTCTCTCGTGTAGCACACCCCATTACTTCTCTTTAGCAAAACGGAAAGAAGTTTGAGTGGACTAAGAAGTGTGATAAGGCTTTTCAGGAGCTCAAGAGAGCACTCACTAATGCACCCATTCTTGTTGTACCAGAGCCCTCAACAGACTTTGTGGTTTGCAGAGATGCTTCTTTGGATGGTTTAGGAGCAGTCCTTATGCAAGGTGGACGAGCTATAGCCTTCGAGTCTAGGAAACTAAAGACTCGCAAGCTCAACTACCCTACCCATGACCTTGAGCTCGCAGCAATGGTGCATGCTTTAGTCAAATGACAACATTTTATCTTAGGGCATCAATTCAAACTTCATTCAAACCATCAGAGTCTTCAGTACATCTTCACTCAGTCGAACCTTAATGCTAGGCAGAGGAGATGGATGGAGTTCTTATGTGAATATGATTTTGATGTCCATTACATCAAAGGAAAAGAGAATATGGTCGCAGGTGCCTTAAGTAGGAGGCATCATGAGCTTTCTTCTATGTCTACTGGCATAGATTTGAGAGATTGCATCCTTCATCACTTACATGAAGATGAGATGTATGCAGAAGTTTATGAGTTGATTCGATCTTAGAGGCCCCTTGAGGGGAAGTTTTCAGAGTATACCTTGGAGTCTGATGGACTTGTGTGTCATAGAGGACATATCTTTATACCTTATTCCGGAGGATTGTGTGAGTTTGTGATGCTTGAGGCTCATAGGGCCCCTGATGCAATGTATCTCGGAGTTAAGAATATGCATGCCGACTTGAGGCAATTATATCATTGGCCTGACATGAGATTGCAGATTGCAGAGATGGTATCTAGATGCCTAGAGTGCTAAAGGGTGAAGGCAGACCACCGTCATCCAGGTGGCCTCCTTCAACCTCATGAGATACCAGTGTGGAAATGGGACACCATATCTATGGATTTCATAGTAGGTCTTCTTATATCTTCTCGTCGTCATGATGTCATCATGGTGACAGTCAACAAGTTGACTAAGGTGGCTCACTTTTCACCCGTGTGTACTACCTTTACCACACCAGCAGCAGTGCAAGTGTTCTTGTGAGATATAGGCAAACTTCATGGCATACCTCGTAAGATCATCTCAGATAGAGATTCTCTCTTCACTTCGTCCTTTTGGAGAAAACTTCAGGAAGCTATGGGTATTAGGCTCAACTTCAGTACAGCTTATCATCTTGAAACAGATGGACAGACCGAAAGGGTCAATCAGGTGTTAGAGGACATGCTTCGCATGTATGTCATGGACCATCATACTCAGTGGGAAGAATACCTACACCTAGTGGAGTTTGCCTATAACAATGTGCACCATACTTCCTTGGGTATGCCTCCCTACTAGGCTCTTTATGGTAGGCCATGTAGGACCCCACTCAGTTGGGATAGGATCAAGGATAGAGTTTCCACTGGTCCTGAGCTAGTCAGGGATATGGAGCAACATGTGACTTTGATTAGACAACGACTTGAGGAAGCTCAAGATAGGCAGAAGAAGTATGCAGATGCGAAGAGGATTGATCGAGCCTATCTAGTTGGAGATAGAGTCTTCTTGAGGGTGCAACCATATAAGAGTCCAATCCATTTTGGAAAGGGCTCTAAGCTAGCACCTCATTTTGTTGGACCTTTTGAGATCCTTGAGAGGATAGGACTAGTTGCTTACCGTTCAGTGTTGCCACCTAGCTTGTCACACATCCATGATGTGTTTCATGTTTCAGTTCTGAGGAATTATATTTATGATGAGTCTCGTGTGATAGATTGGGATGCCTTGCAGGTGGAGTTAGATGGGCAGCTGACTTTGGAGCCAATTCGTATATTGGCTCAGCGGACATTGGGTCTTCGAGGCTGAGAGCTGGACTAGGTTAGGGTCCAGTGGGATTGCTATGATGAGGTTACAACCTCTTGGGAGGACACAACATAGATGTTATCACAGTACCCTCACCTCTTCAATGAATTCCAGGAGGAAGTTCATGCCTAGAGGGGGTGGATGTGAGACCTACATTAGACTGTCATAGTTTTACTATTTTGTTACTCATGCTTTCAGTATTTTAGGCTTTGACATACTTTGACTATTGGAGAATTTTTATACATTTGAGGATCGGTAGGATCCTATGTTATATATTCAGTACCTGATTATGTAATTAGGGTACATTTGAGATGCTTTATGTTTTGATTCAGTTTTAATTATGACGATGTCGTATATGAGATTTAAGTGTATGAATGTAATATGAATAATTTGGTTTAGGATATCGATGCTAGGTTATTTCAGTTCTAATGCAGTTATGGCTTATAAACATGTATATTATTGATGTCATGTATGTTTCATATCGTGTTGTTTTGGATCTACTGATGTGTGCATTAAGTGTGCAGGAAAAGTTGACTATGGATCTAAACCGGGGATCCAGTACTGGAACCTATGTAAATGACCGTTCTTTCCAAGGTCCTGTTTATATGAAGAGACATGGACCTCATTGTTTATGTGGTTATTTTGTAAACGTGGTTTGCATGTGTGTAATTAGATTAGTGAATGTTCATGTGATTGAGTCATGTCATTTGTTTTAATTTAATGTGCCAAATTTGGCAATTATTGTAATTTAATGTTGACATGGCTAGTAAGGGGAACTAGGGTTAGTTATAGGGTTAACTAAGGTTACTTAGGAGTAGTACCCAAGATTACCCTAGGGTTAGAAGTTTCTAGAAAGTCTTCTTGACTTAGAAATTCGCAGGTTAACTTCAGGGTTAATTTTGGAGGGTCTTTTGGGCTCCCAGGGGGTAACCGGGGTCAGTTTTAGTTACCCAACTTGGTACCCTATGGGTTGGGGGTCATTTTCAATCGTTAATAAGCCTCTAAAATCATTTATTGCTCCCTTAAAGTGTCATTTTCAGACTTGAGCGAATTTGAAGAGGAGTGTAACTTTGGTTAACCTCACTCTCTCTTCTACCCAAGTTTCATTTGACTTCACCCGTGGAGAGTTTAGGCAAGTGGATATTTAAGGGTTGGTTAGGATCACCTCACCTCTGGGTTAAGCCTTGTTCTTGTTGGAGGTTTTCCTATTTAGGATGAGTTGAGTGTTCACCCACTCTCTACCCTTAGAGACAAAATTCAGTTGAAGGAGCTTTTGGAGAAGGAGCTTAGGAAGGATAGCTCAACACCAATCCATTCCTCATTTTAGCTTGAAATTAAGGTTGGATCTCTTTAAATTAATTTTTTTTTGTTCATGTGTGTTCTTGAGCTTGAAACTCCATTAATGGAGTCCTATGTGTTTTGAAGTTTTATTTTTGAAATTGAAAAGTTGAATATTTTGTTTCATAATGTCTTTATATTATGATTGGATTTTGAATGGGCCTTCAAGGCACTCTCACCCTTGGGAGGGCAGAGTAACCTTGAAGGGGTAGTAGGATGTGATTCTTGTTAGTGTAGAGTCACCCATGTGTGGATGGAAAAACATGGGGTAACATGATACCCATGATGCCAAGAAAGCCCTGAGGGAACCTGGGGGGCATAAGGAGGTTATTTCAGGACTGCATCTTGTGAAGATGGTCCTTTACAAGTCCATTTGAGGCTTGTGTTTGCATTTAGATTCTTGGCTTTCTCCTACAGTGAGGTCTACCACTACCCCTATTTTTAGGAAGGCCTCTTGGAGACCTTCCTCTTATACACCCTTGTGTTGGGAAGTTTTCTTGTGTATAAGTATTTTGTTTGCTTGCCTACTTGTGTGTATGCATGTTTGTATCCCGTTTCAGTTTGGATCCCCAAGCTCGGGGGTGGCCTTGTAAAGGCCTAGGTTGGGAGGTGAGCCTCCATGGTCAACCTCAACATATTACAGGTTCTTGATGGGACATTGAAGATGCATTCTACCTTTATGAGAGAGACGAGAATGGTTGGAAAATGGTCATTTGCAACCTTTATTATTATGAAAACTTCATGGTTCCAAGTTTGTAATAAGACCATTATGAAATTTGTAGACTTATACTTTTTGTAAACTTCCATTCCATATTCTACATGGAGGTTCAATGGAAAATGTAACCATATTTCGTTTTATAAATTAAGGAAGTTTGAAGAAATTAGGTTGTGTATTTTACTCTTAGTAAATTTACCATTAGATTGGTATTAAAATGAAAGGAGTCAATAATGTTATTGTTCACAAAAAAAAGGGGTGTATATCTTAAATCTAAAATTCATGATTTGCAAATTAGCGGTTCATATAGTTTAGTTCTCATTCTAAATGGCCTTAATGTTATTGTAAAAGTAAGAGAAAATTAATGATAGTCCCATTTCTTTTTGGCTATTATTTGTGGAGTTTCAAATGATTATTTTATTGTTAAAAGCTCTTGGGAGTGAAGGAATTTTTTTTTTTTTCACACTTAGTTGATATCAGAAAAATATTAAAAAAAATAAAATGCTCAAAAAAAAAATTCCTTCCATGCATTTCATAAGGATAAAATATAGGTTGCTTTGATAAAATAAAAATTGAAAAATAATATTGGGACATACCCCCTGTTTTGTCTCAGACATTAAACTACACCAGTAAAAAAAAGAAATCTATTTTATTTGTTGTTGTGCATGCCTCCTTTGTGTATATATATATATATATAAAGAAAATGATTATTATAATTAAAAGTATTTTTTACCTAATCTATCGCGCAATTTTTTTTTTTTAAATTATAGTATTCGGGAGGGGAGGGTCAAAGCCCATCCCCATCCCCTCTGTCTTGGGTGCGGTGGGGCGCCGGTCGGTGGCCGCGCGACCCACGACCATGCACCAAGGGGCGCCGCCTCCACTGTGGTCACCACCACAGAGCATCATCCCCTGTTTTCCCCCCCTTGCCGCTTGTTGCAGCGTCGCCATGCGGCCGTAACACATCCTGCCGCCGCTTCTCCATCGGATGGAATCCCATAAGGATTTTAGGGTTTTCCCTTCTATTAAATTATCATTTTGTTTTTAAGTAAAAGGTTATATTATGTTTTGCTAAAACATAGATCATTGTTTGGGTTTTTATATTTAATGTTTATGAGTTTTGAGAGTCGGCTTTAGGTTTGCTAATATTGTTTTAGATTATTTTTTTGGGCTTTGTAGAAATAAGGTTATAGAGGATTCAATATTCTTTATCAAGATAAGACTAGGCCTTCCTTTTAAAATAAATTATCTCTATAGGATGGTGTAATAAATTTGTTTATTTTTATTAAACTTAATTAAAATTTGCGAGGATTAGATATGATTCCTTATATTCATGCAAGGATTAAAAATATCATTTAATCAACTTTTATGTTATTTTTAGATTAAATGTATTTCAAAAGATTTATTTGATTTGAGTTGAATAGATTAAATTAGATTTAATTTTAGATTAGATTTAGTTATCTAATTTCGATTATAATATTGTTTGTATAATAGTGTTAAGTTTTGATTTATTATAGATTTAGTGACTTATCATTATTTTAGTCTTTAAAGTTAATTCGATTTAGTTGTTAGACATCAATGTTTTAGATGTTATAGACTTTTGTTCAAAGGAGTAACTTACTAACAGACTTTAAATATAATGCTTAAACATGAATTATTCTACTTAAATTATCCTTTTTATTTCCTAGGCTCATTAACATCTTTTATCGATACGTGGGTTAAGACCTCTCCTTATCGTCTCGATGGATCCTTTTATAGATGTTTATGTTTCCCGTTGACCCTTTTCGCACATGGTTGACTTTTGGTCAAACCTGGTCCGATTGTCTTGATATTTGAACCAGGTGCTCTCTACAGCCTCTGGACCCTAGGGGTTCAATTTCACGTCGATTAGAGACAATTAACTTTGTGGTTAACGCAGGTTGACTTTTTGGTCAACCATCCCGGTTTGTGCGCCTTTGCCCTCCATAGGACTTAGTAGGCCCTAGAGACTCCCTTTCATGTATTTCAGAGTATAGTTGACTTTTGGTCAATTCTAGTTGACTTATAGTCAATTGTCTTGATTTGCATGTCGATCAAGGTATCTAGTTTAGAAATCCTTGTAGGATAGATCTAATGTTAGAGTAATCATTAGTTTGCTTATTAATTAAATCATGTTGATTTAATTAGTTAAGTTATTACTCTATGCTTAAGTTTCACTTAGGCAGCTTATATTTCTTTAGGGTTTTCCCTTTAGGGTTTCGGTATCCTTTTATAAGGATTCACCGCTTTCATTTCAAAAACTGAGATTGTATTCAGTATTATTGTTAATAGAAGTTTTATTCTTGCAACATGATTTTCCAGTCTCTGGCCTTTTGGCCGCCATAGCTTTCTGTCTTCTCTTCTGTCTTTTGCTTCTATCTTGTAACTGTCATGCATTCAGGTGATCTTGGTAGATTTGCATTTATCAAATCTAACATGGTATCAGAGCTCTCCTGCTGTTCGCTGTTCTTGTTTTGTTGAAGCGCACCAGACAGAGGGTTTCAGAGTTTTTCTAGTGTTTTTTATTGTGTTTCAGGGGCAGGCTTTGGTTATGGTCACTTTCGGCTCAAACAGACATTACCATTGAGCTCAGAGGACCCCAAAACCCTAGAAATGACATAAAATTTGTCCATTTTGGACTACTGAGCTCTGAGGCAAATTTTTTTGGTTTTTGTGCCGTACGACACAAAAACTGAGGCAAAAAAATTAAAAAAACATTAAAAAAATCAATTTTTAAATTTTTTTTTTGTTTTAACGTAGCGCGGGTTGTGCAAATTTAAAAAGCGCCACCGCGCCACCGCTCCGGCTCCTCCGGCAGCGGCTCAGCCGCCCCCTCTTCTGCGGCCCCCCACCGCATGTAAAGCCCCGCCGCCCCTACGGCCCGCTCCGCTCTGCCGCCCCTTGCGGCCCGCTCAGGTCCACCGCCCCTGCGGCCCGCTCCACCTGTCGCTCAGCCCTCCTCCGCGGCCCCGCCACCCTTCGCGCTACCCCGCCGCCCCGCTTCGGCCGTTTTCGCCGCTCCGCCGGCGGTCACCGCCCAGACTGGTGGCGCCTTGTTTTTGCTAGCCCCCGTGGGCTCTGCTGCTAGGCCGACGGTCATATGAGGGTCCGAGGGCTTCGGCCTAGCCCCCTGAGCGCGCCATGCGCTCGAGGGCCCAGATTTTTTTAGCCCCAGGGGCTTAATTTTGCCTTTTGGGGCCCTTTTGACCCTCCTAGACGTTTTTCGCTCTATCTTGAGCATCCGGGGGTCTTTTTTCGACTTCCATATACTGTCAAAAAGCTCTTTCCAAGCACTTTCCGATGATGGAGGTTGGGTTTTTGGGTTTTGTCATTTCAACAGTATTTTTTGCTGTTGAAGTCTGATGTCTGTTCTTGCCTTCCGGGAGTCATATCTGGATCATCCGGACTCCATTTTTGGCAAATGAGATATCGTCAGAAAGCTGGTTCAGTGAACTATTCAGTGGCAGAGGTATTTTTTACAGATTCTACTCTAGGTTTTCTCTCCTCTGAGTTTGGTAATTTATGCACTCTGGTGGATTGCTTGGTTTTACAGGTCCTGGGATCTCTTCTACTGTACTTCTGGTTCACTCTTCTTTCTGACTTCTGAGCTTGTATGCTCCTTCTATTGCATCATTTTTCTATAAACACACTGAGATAAAGTGCCTACTTCTGCATTTCTGGGATCTTGTACACCTTGTATGGTTGATGTACTCGCACTCTATTATAAAGTGCCATGGGGGGTTATGATGCTTATGTCGTTTTAGGTGCATCCACCTTTGTCAAGTGAGCATACCTTCCACGACATTAGCCCATGTTGCGTGTCAATGACACCGCCCTTTATCCTGTGTTTGTACTTCTGTTACACTGTTGGTGTTCTTAGTTCTTCTTCTGCAGACGTTTCTGCCATTGCATTTCAGTGTTCCTGTCACCTCTCCTAGTTCAGCATTATGGGGGGGTTCACCTGTTGGTTCTATTGCTTCCTGGTTTGATTGATCAGCTCTTCAGACATTGTCTTCTCTACCTGGTCATGCACTTCAGTGGGGGTTCCAGCAGTCTCTTCTGACAGAGTTTTCAGCTACATGCTTCAGAGATGTTTCTTGCTCTTTTCTTGTTCCTTTCTCTGGGACATCTTTTCCCTAGATTGAAGGCTTAGTTTCCTTCATCTAGTTTGCTTTCTTATTTTGGGTACCTGATCAGGCCTTGTTGTCGGGACCCATCTTTCCTGCTTTCTGCAGTAGTTTAGCTATTTTGCTTCTCCCTAAGTTACACTGAAGGGGGGGTGTTAGAGTAATCATTAGTTTGCTTATTAATTAAATCATATTGATTTAATTAGTTAAGTTATTACTCTATGCTTAAGTTTCACTTAGGCAACTTATATTTCTTTAGGGTTTTCCCTTTAGGGTTTCGGTATCCTTTTATAAGGATTCACCGCTTTCATTTCAAAAACTGAGATTGTATTCAATATTATTGTTAATAGAAGTTTTATTCTTGCAACATGATTTTCCAGTCTCTGGCCTTTTGGCCGCCATAGCTTTCTGTCTTCTCTTCTGTCTTTTGCTTCTGTCTTGTAACTGTCATGCATGCAGGTGATCTTGGTAGATTTGCATTTATCAAATCTAACATCTAAGAGTTATCCTACCCCGTGTGACCTACCCAGTTATTGTTTCTCTTTTGCACCATTTTGCGCGCACCTGCTGTACCAATGTAGTTGCATAACCTCTCCTTTTAGTGCATTTTAAAATTTCTTGTTTGTGTGTTTTTGCCCAACTTTTGGGCATGAAAGTGTCGAATGATTCTATTCCTGCACTGAATTAAAAATTAGCTCTGAAATTAGAAAATAAAGTAGTTTACGTCGGCTACACCATTTGTAATAGGGGTAAATAACAAGTTAGTGTACATGTAATAAGAGATTAGATCCAACCACAAGATCCACATTATTGCAAACAATCTAATCCTATTTAATAAAGAATGACACAATTCAATGCATACCACAAAATAATTGAAATCAAATAAGCATGCACCAAACCATAAATTCTTGCTGGACTTTTCTCCTTCCCTTTGCAATTATGAGCTCTCAAATTTTCTCCAACTATGATAACATGACAAATTAAATATTTTGGTTCTGAATAATGAGGAATCACCCTCCATTATATAGATTCCTTAGATTTCAATAGAAAGTTTTGATTGATTGATAAGAATAGTTAACACTCATTTAGACTAGACTTGATTGAATTGATAACTCAGATTGATTAAGAGTTAAGTGACTTAACTGATTGCATGACATAATTGATCAATTAGAAGACTAGTTGATTGGTCGGTTAAGTGAGACTAATTGACAATTAATTGATTTGAGTGAATTGAGAACTAATTAGATTGACCAGTTATGAAAAGTGATTGGGAGATGACAGAAATAGATGGGTTAGTTAGACTGAACGTCAGTATTAGTCAAAGAGGTGGAAGTAGACGAATAATTATAATTAAATAATCATTTAATTGTGTATGATTAAAAAAATAAATAAATAAGTTTATTTATTTTTAGAAGATTGAGTTGACATCATGGAAGTGGAATAATTAAATAAAACAATCATTTTATTCAATTATAGAAGACATAGTTAGTTAATTAAATAATTAAAATAATTTTTTTATTATGATGACATAAATGAGAAATGTTAGTTTAATTAATAATAAGAATTATTCAACTAGAATTAGAAATGATATTAATTAAATATTAAAATCATAATTAATATTTAGAGGAATTATTGGATGAAATTAGAAAAGAATTGGAAGATTGTTGAAGTGAACATTAAATAATTAATTAAAATCATTCAATTATTGATTTTAGAGCGAAATGGTGAGTTTTAATTTTTATTAAGAGAATGACACAAATCAATTAAATAATTAAGATTACTTAATCAATTAAGAGGAGAATTAGTGTTTTCATCACGCACAGGTGATGAGACAATTTTAGGTGTCTACAATTGCACAATCACTCCTCCTCCTCCACCATCTTCTCTTTCAGCTCCCTCATCCCTATCTCCTCTCCCTTAATCCCTCCCACCTTGACCTCTACCTCCATCCCTACCTTATCCTCTACCTGCATGATGTCCCCGCCTCCCCATCCTCCACCGTGGTTGTCGAACCTATCCAACCATCTTTATGGGAATAGGTTCACATGGATCTATTAGAGGCATAAGCCTATGTTGTGTTCACTAAGCCTCATACTCTAATGTCATACCTACATTTGCAGTAGCTAATCTCTAGTCCCAATAAATAAGCACCAAACTATATATTTATGCACTAGAAGCAGTTATAGGAATCACTGCCCCTATCTTGAGATGTCTTTGTTGCATCGAGCAAACATAACCGCACGTGTGGAAACACCCTATCGCTCCTCGAACTACCTCAACACCCTATCTAGGAGTTGAATATCTACGATCCTTTAGCTCCGTGTCATCCAACCAGTAAGATATATCTCCTATAAAAAAATGCAAGTGCTTTGCCTCTCCCTCCTAGGGTACACAACTAATGTAAGGATGCCATCTGAACTCCCTCATGATATCCAACTGATTGGTCTAATATCGAGTATGTTCTAATTGTCTCAGTGTCACTACAACATAATAATATACATAGGGTTGTCCCTACCTGAATCAACTATCTATTAAAAACTGGTCAGCACATGGATAGGTACTCCCATGCCCAAGCTGCAGTAGAGTCACCACGCATCCCAAGAATTGCACTCCATGATAGGCAATATCATGCAACTGATAGTATAACACAACTAATACACAAGGCTCCCATGCATAAACTATGCTATCTGTCCACATACTAAATACCATCTAACCCCAACCCATTGGAAAGCCACTAATACCCATACTACTACACCACACAATAGTCCAAAGAATCTATCATAGGAGTCCAACATATCTCACCACCTAATCTCATAATCCCTAATACCCAAATCTGCCTCTAAACACTCAAATAAGTCATACAAAGCTCCCACTCATGTTTGTGGCTCATATACTACCCTCACCCCACTGATCGACAACTGAGAATCTTCCACACATCCTCTAGATTCACTTTGCACTCTCTTGTAGGCAAATGGAAGAATGAGGTCTCTGAGTGTCATCTCTCACATAAGGCGATAATAAACCCCATATTTTCCCCAATATGGGGCACAAAGGTCACATGTAATAGTCTAACACCATCCAAATGGTCACACTCAAACTAGACCAATTGGTGTCTAAAGGCAAGTGATTTGGGATGATTCTCTCGTGTGATCAAAACTATAGCCCTTTCCTGTTTGACACTAATACCCATACTACTACACCACACAATAGTCCAAAGAATCTATCATAGGAGTCCAACATATCTCACCACCTAATCTCATAATCCCTAATTCCCAAATCTGCCTCTAAACACTCAAATAAGTCATACAAAGCTCCCACTCATGTTTGTGGCTCATAAACTACCCTCACCCCACTGATCGACAACCTGAGAATCTTCCACACATCCTCTAGATTCACTTTGCACTCTCTTGTAGGCAAATGGAAGAATGAGGTCTCTGAGTGTCATCTCTCACATAAGGCGATAATAAACCCCATATTTTCCCCAATATGGGGCACAAAGGTCACATGCAATAGTCTAACACCATCCAAATGGTCACACTCAAACTAGACCAATTGGTGTCTAAAGGCAAGTGATTTGGGATGATTCTCCCGTGTGATCAAAACTATGTCTACCATCTAAGCACGAACACACATAAGGAAAATTAATTATAGAATACCTGCATTTCATTCATATCAAGCACATGTCTAAAATATGTTGTTTAATCAAACATTCAATTAATAATAGGCAATTGTGTTGAAACAATCATGCACCTGCATCAAATTAACTCATCTTGTGACCTAAGCTATACCATGTGATTGTGTCTAAATCCCACTTGTGTTGTTTAAAAAGGCAATTGCATTGCCCAAATACAATGCTTGTGTTGCTTGACCCATGAATGTGGCCCACTTACAACATGCGCCTATTTCCTAAAGTCTACATTACCATGCAATTGTGTCATTTCATCGATGATTGTGGCGAATGCGACTGACAATAGTGGTGTTTTCTCTATTATGGCTAAACACACACACACACACACACACACACACACACACACACGCGTAAAAATGCGTAATAAATGCATGAAATGACCAACTACTTATCGCTAGTCCTGCGCCCTCTGCCTGACAATACATGTAGACACACTAGTATAGGGGATCCTCACACGTGATGCTCGCCATCGCTCTCTAAACTTACTCGAAGACCCCGTTCTCTCCTTCAAACTCCAAGAGCTACTTGTGCACAATGACCTTGAAAATGACCCTTTTGGCCCTATTTATACACCCAACCCTCTTCGGTGGACGTGCACCCATTAGAATTTGTATTAGCCATGTACGAAATTGCCTTCTGCAACCCATAACTTTTTCCAATCAAACCAATAAACTAAATCGATCACATTTCTGGAGTCTCGGTCACTTTGTTGACAAATTGAGCTCCTATTTATATTTTTTGCTCAATTTTTTGAGGAGGCAACATATACCTAGTCACTACCACATCTTTGTTGGGGCATACTAGGGCATAATTTTTATTAATTATTCTTTGAAACAACACCTAAAAACATATTTTCTCAAAGAGGGGCAAAATGTAGACACTAAAAATTGTCCCATCGCCTACACGTAACATATCTACTAATATTCATCTTAATTAATTAAATAATATTTTATTATTTAATTAATTGGTGTATTCTTTCAAATTCAAATTTTAAATTTGTCATTTCCCTCTATTTCTCATAATTGAATAACTTAAATTAATTATTTAATTATTTAACTTTCATTTAATATCCCTCTATGATTCTCCAATTATTCATCTAATAATTAATTAAATATTTTTATTATTTAATTAATATCTTTCTCAATTTTAATTAAATAATTAAATTAAATTAATTCTTCTTATTTTTGTCACCATAATTAAATAGTTATTTTAATTATTTAATTTACTAACTATGTCTTCTAAAACTAAATAAATTATTTATTTTATTTAATTATTCTACTTTCCTAATGCTAATTGATTATTTTGAAAATAAATAAAATTATTTTATTTATCCCCCCTCATGTATAATTAAATATTTTTTAATTATTTAATGCTAATTGTATTCTTCAATTCCACTCCTTCAACCCCCTTTGACTAATAGTTCATCTTTTAAATCAAGCAAGTCTTCTAATTAATGCAGTCAATTACATATTTAGTCTTCAGTCATGCAGTTAGTCATCTGTTAATCAACCAAGTTATCAGTTCAATCAATATTGTCATGCAACTAGTCAATTGTCAATCAACCAAGTTATCGATTCAATCAATATTGTCATGCAACTAGTCAACTGACAATTTGTCTCAGTCATTCCAGTCCCAAGTAATCCACCCATTCATGATTAGTCAATACCCCTTAATCTGAACCATCCATTGAAGTCTAGAATTCTATAAATTGACATTCAATCCTCTCAGTTTCCTTAACCAAAATTCTCAAATTTTCATGTTGTCACATTGAAAAGCAAATCAGAGAGCCTCTATTGCATAGAAAAAGAGAGAAATAAGGGATATTTTTCTATATGAATGATTTGCCTTTGATTTGATGAATTTATTTATTTGATGTGCACTGCATTTAATCATTTTTTCATTCTCTCTTTGATAGGTAGAATTTAGCAATTTGATTGGATCATTTGTGGTTGGATCCTTTAATTCTTATTGCAGGTTGCAAATTTCTTAACAATTTTCTCATCTACGCAAACACACATATATTCCAATATTATTCTTTCTACTTGTAGGTGTTTTTTCTTATTTATTTTATATTCTAGATCTATGTATTTATATAGATATAGTTTTTATTTTTAATTTTTAATTTTATATTTACTTTAGTATTTTTTAGGCTTATTTGGTTCTATCGTAGATTCCCTCTTGTTTTTTCCATTTTTGTATGCTTGTAGGTAGTCTTGTATTTTAAGGTTAGTGTTCATTCATTCTACACACTCTTCCTTTCTTGCTTGTTATTTTTATTTTGATGATTTTCCTTTTGTGGTCATTTGTTTTTTTTGTAATCTCTCTCTCTCTCTCTCTCTCTCTCTCTCTCTCTCTCTCTCTCTCTCTCTCTCTCTCTCTCTCTCTCTCTCTCTCTCTCTCTCTCTCTCTCTCTTGTTTTATATTTTATTTCAGTTGCTTGACCTTCCTTTCTTGATTTACATGTGCCCTCTCTTTCTCTCCCTAGTCCTTCTTATATCTCTTGAGTTGGTTCTTGCCTACATCTTACTTTTTTGCATCTCTTGCAATTTCTTGCATCCTGATGATGGATCACAGAGTGTGATCCAAAATGTCGATGATAAAAAATACACACATAATCAATTCCAGAAGCTACTTAATTGAACTAAAAATGTTCCATAGATTGCCAAAATTTTCTCACACCTAGAATTACTAAAACTAAGCTTAAAACCCAAACTTAATTTTCTATTGAATTGTCACGATTCTCGAAATCATGCAAAGATGCAATATAAAAAGCATATTAGGTTTTTTAAGGAAAATTTCTTGCAAATCTCTCAAAATATAAAAATTGAATTATCGGCTCTAAGCACTACAAAGCTTTGATACTATGTTGAAATATGTAAAAAAATACAAATAACCCAAATCTAGTGTGGAATCTACATGCAAACCTTTATTCAACAAATGACTCAAGAATCAAAATAGTAGAATAAGGAAAACTTTCAAGAATGATACACGAGTGTAAGATTACAAGACATGAACATGACTCAACATGAATGTGAATCAATACAAGTTATAGAAGAGGTAAAACTTATAGAAGATGTCATTTATCCGTATAATAAACCATTTAGTACAACTAAGAAATCTAAATATATATGTAGGGAAATATAATAATATCCAAGTAGGAAAAATAAAAGAAATTGACTAAAATCATCATCAAGTTTATGTTCAAGTTTACTTCAAAAAGATTGTAAGTGAAAACATAGTTATTGATTGGTTGATTAATTTGTTGGGTGTATCTAGTCAGGTCATTCATAGTGATCTTTACACCATGTTTACACAAAAATATTCTAAGAAAGTTCTAGCAGTTCCATCAAAGAATTTTATGGATCTAAGAGACAAAGAGTAAACCTAGTACATAACATAATCCCTCGAGGTTTTTAGAAACAAATTGGCCAAGACCTTATTTGCATAAGAAAAATCTATGCATACAACTATAAGGCATTTATGAATGCATTCAAATATCATTTTTATTTATATAATTTAAATCTAGTAGCCTCAATTTCTATAGCAAATGGATACGTGACATTCAAAACTAAAGGCATGCAATGTAAATGTTGTACATAATACAATCCTTCCTATCATCACTGCTTTCATTCATTAGATAATTCAATTCTTGTATTAGTGTATCTAGGCCAGTGGTAGTGATAAAGGTGTCATTGGGGGCATGCAAAATAAGAAGAGGTGTAATGGGGCTGTCAGTGAGAGGTAAGGCCATATCTAAAGATGGGTTGACCTCATCATAGAAAGTGTTTATCGTGTGAAAGTAGAATGATGACTCGAGCTACAAATTTAAAATGAGAAACGATATAGACATATGAATGAAGGGTTTAATAGTAATGACTATATGGGCATAAGGATGGGATGTAGGTGGAATGATGGAAGGAATGGAAGCACTAGTGGTGGTCATGGGGTGGGGGGTTGGTGGGTGAAATGTAACCATGAGTAAGCCATATTGGAGTACAAATCCAAGAGGAAGGAGGTGGGAACAATAAAGGCCAATCACGACTAGAGTCAATAGTGGTAATAGTCAAGAAAGTGGTAGAGATAGGATTGGGACTGTAAGAATATGATTGATGGGATGATACAATAATATAAAGATAAAAAAATCCAAGATCTTTAAAATTATGTGCTTTGAGGACACACTTCTAGTGTCTTAAAGAAGAAAGATTTACCAATTGATTAAGAGATTTGACTTGCTTAAATCTATCAATTAAGGATTGTTCAACAAGTGCCAAGTATTTTAGAACCATGTATATCATGATAATAGGCTTGTTAATCACCGAATTAGTCTTTGCACGAGCACCATTAAATATATCACTGCTATAAAAAGGGTGACCATTGTAGGGTTTTTAATTAAGCACTTCTTTTGAATAGAAGATTATGACCACTATCATCTTACAATACAAATAATAATATGGTAAAGGATATAAATCACTAATAGATTGGGAAAAATAAAAAGCATATCAAAGCAAAAAACAAGCATGCAGTTTAAACCCTAAAGCCAACACAAGAATGGTTAGGTTGGGTGAAATTTATGATTAACTAAGCACATCAAACCCAAACATAAGAATGTATTAATATATCAAAAGAATGAAAAGAAATATTAGATCTAAAAATAAGATGTGAAATCCAAATATTATAGATATAGAAGCCTAGGGGGAATTTAATCACGCATATTAGACAAGCTCACCAAACATGTAAAGAAAAATAAACACATGAATGTATTAATATATCATGAGAATGAAAAGGAATATTAGATCTAGAAATAGGATGCACAAAATCAAAATATTATAGATTTGAAAACCTAGACAATAGAGAAACCCCAGGGGGAAATGCAATCATGTGCATATTAGACAAGTTCATAAAAAATTTAAAGAAAAATAAACTTTCCCCAAGCTTAATAGGCTAATGCAATAAGATACATACATATAACTATATTTTCAATGCAATAGATAAATATACTTTGCTATATACACAAAGATGGATGATTGACGTGGTTTTATAAAATCTCATTATTTTGGAATTGCAAGTAGATCCTTTGTATCTATATTTTTCTTAAAATTCTAGACAATATTTGTGTATTTTTTTGGTTGAATTTATCAATTTGTGGCAATTTGTAGGTGTAAGTTTTCTACATGACCATAAATACGATCTTGCAACTTGGATAATTATTCTATCAAGTTTACCAAATTCACCATTGTTTGCTCTTGTGAAAGAATTAGTGATATCTGATACCTTTAGAGGGGTAATAGATTGCTAGGGTACACATTCTTTTAGGTCAACCACTAGAAAATACTAGTCATATGGTTGTACAAAGGATCAATAGGCAACAAACAATTATTTAGATGTCGTCAATAATGATGTTATAGTAAATATTGTTCTTTTAGTGAACCAATTGAAGTGGTCTTTCCATTGATGCTTCTTTAATGCTATTATGTATGTGGATGACTTATAATAAAAAGAAATGAACTGAATGCAATTGAAATGGACAAATATGTATTTAATTAGCTTATAACAACTAGTGAAATGAACAAGAATCAAATTTGAATTTGAACTTTAGAATTTTAAGAGTTAGATCTATAAAATATAAATAGAATGATACCTAAACAATTTAATTTAGACAACAGAAAACAAATACCTAAACATAAGAACATGATATGCATGATAATTATAAAATGCATGAAAATTTAATAATTTTTTTTTATTAATTAATATATAATCACGTTACAACATTCTGTTAAAATATACACAACTAAATTTTTTTTTTGATACTACGAATTTGTAGGGTTCTTTTTATCTCCACCCTTTTCTTAGTAAATCACTCTCATATTAATCAGCACTTCCACAGCAGGGAAAAATCTATGAGAAAACCCTATCAGACCCATAACAATTTGCTTTCCCTTTCAGAATTGCACGGTATTTATTGAATACATCTAAAACATTATATTGGAAAACTGGAGTGCGGGTGATCAGTGGAATGCAGCGATCAGTATTGAAGAGCAAATTGAGTTGACTTACCTAGAATAATGTCTGGTCGGAAAGGGCCTCCTAAGCATCAGAACAAGTAAATACTGCTAATTCATTCTCATATTTCAGTTTTCATGTTTCCAAGCTATAATTTTGATGGAATGTTGATTTAGGTTTGCGTGGAAGTGGGATGCGGCGCATAAGAAGAATGAAACGGTAAATGTTTCGTGTCTATCTATTATCGGAAAAGGTGAAGAGTCAATAGTGGCTAAAGTGGCGGTTATGTGCAGGAAGTTGGAGGGAAGTTTCGCCCCTATTCGGATATTACAGGAGTTTGCGGGCGCTGCAAAGGTCAGATTGAATGGAAGCGCAAGTAAGCATGACTTGAACACAAAATAGATGGTCACATTTATAAGCTCGTTACTTAAATTTACTTTAAATGCTTAGACGTCGTTGTTTTATATTGAATGCTCCAGATATGGAAAGTACAAGCTTTTAACAGAGCCTGCAAAATGGTATGTTGCTCCTTATTTCTGGTTCATTGTCAGTTTCTCTTAGAAATCAACAGAATCCATTAAGATGCATGTGTTTTACGGAGAGAGATGGGTATTTTTTATTAATTAAAAATCTATTGAAGTATATTTTGGAAGTAACTATGTAGACATAATTGAATAATTAAATGGCAGGATCCTATTGATGAAGTATGGTATTCATTCCATTTGTTTTTAATTTTTTGTTTTAAAACTCACTTGCCTGCACGTTCATTTTGTTTCAGAACGCGATTTACATCTGTTAATCCTAGGAAGTGCTTTCAAGCAAAATGTGACAGATAATCTAACATGTAACATTTAAGGAGGTTCAAAATTTCTGGGAAACTGTCCCCAGGTCAAATCTAACAACAGTCCTACAGTAAATTACCTTCTCAATTTCCTGAGAATCTATGTACACGTAGGTTCAAGAGATGGAACGAGCTTAAGAAGTAATTATTTTATGAATTCACTACCAACTATATAGGGGAGAGGACCCAGTAGTTGTGCATCCTAACTTCGGGCTTCTCAAAAACCTACGTGGAAATTTCAAATCACTCCCATTTTTTTACAGTAGCTTACTTGGCGAGTCTCCTGCTTATAACTAAGGTTTCAGAGCCACATC
>MU224844.1:347905-368926 GCA_018584345.1 Thuja plicata | reverse complement strand
GAATTAGGTACCCCAATAGTTGTGCAGCTGATGTGGCATCACACTATTGGCTGCTTTTTAGAACAAAAGGTACATTTCATTCAATTATGGGTAGTCATGATTAGCAAAAACAACTTTAAAGTCACAATCATTGGTACAATGTTGTCAAAAATATTAGATATTAAATCAACAACTATGGGTATTAAGTTAAGAACTACTATCACAACCATTGGAACGTGCTCAACTACTGGGTCCTCTCCCCTAGATTACGTAGATACCAAAAGATCACTGAATAAAAGACGTGAACCAGAATTTGAATATTTTGCATTACTGTATGGAGTTTTGGAATGTTTGCTAGAGAAGGGGTTTGGAGACAATGGCCGGCAGTGCAAATGCCTGCACAAAACATGGATCCATTACCCCAAAACAAATTTTACTCTTCACTGTTTAAAACCAGTTCAGGTTCAAGGAGCTGAGATTAATTGGTAAGTACTGAGTTCTCATTGTAGAGACCAAAGTTCAAATTGTAAAGGAACATCTAATGCAAAGGGGCTTCTAGTGTGAAGGTGGGTTTCTAAGTAAGTCCATTTATAAGTTGCGGTTCTTGGCTCTTGGCCTTCCATAGGTTGTTTCTAGTGTGGTTGCTCAAAAGGAGCTATATCAGCAGTATGATGGAAGAGTTTGTATTGATTTCATGTTGATGCTCTTATATGTGTGTGTGTGTTTATCAGTAAGGATTTCCAGGCAGCACCCCTTGTTGGGGCTTGGCGGAATATTAATAATTATTCAGCAATGTCGACAGACAGTGACCTTCGTGGGGTCTGGGAGCAGAGCCCCCAGTAGTATTGAGGGGCAGCAACCAAGCCAAACTAAGGCCTTTGAGACTACATTGGCCTTAACAATGCATAGCATTTTTCATAATTTTATCACAATGTTTTCTTCAGCCCAAATCCTCATAATTTGTGACAAAATATTCAGTTTTCAGAGAACTAATAGCAAAGCTGGAGAATTTGATCCTATGTTGTTGAAGACAGGAATATTGACAATTCTTGAATATTTTACAGAAACTCCTTACAACAGTCAGCAGAAACTCGTAAACATTTACAAAACTTGATAACATCAACCACTACCCTACCCTCACTGCTTCCTCCATTCTCTCTCCCAACCCCAAGGTGTCAGTGATGTAAAAATTAAGAAATATTTGATCACCAACTTCCTAAAGCTAAGATAAGAGAGCCTGCATCCTAGTAAACAAAAGCAGTAACAGTTGTTTTAATAGTCTAGATTTTATTTTGCCTCCAACACCATGTGAATATTCCTTCTTTCTTTCAAATTTCAAACGCAAAACATTTGTACACGCCATCATGTTGTGTGTCTGTACAAGCTTTGATACAAAATCAAAATCATTATCGTGAGAAGGAGAAACTTTTTTTTTTTCATAAACGTACTTTGTTGTTGCCCAGGCCAAGGGGACTTTTGGCATCCCTGAGATGGTCAAGGACTTCTAGAAATACCCAGGCTGCCTTCTTGGGGATATTGGGGCGTTCCCAATAGGGGGTAGGTCCTAGAGTCGTCTATTGCTTTGGTAGGGCGTCTTGGAAATGTCCCCATTCTGTTGGTGATGGGGTGGGGGTGGCGTGCAGGTGAATTTTTTGTCCCTTTCCTCATGTCCTTGAAATGTCCCCATTTCTAGAACACTATATTTTCAGGGTGTAACTTGTCTCCATAGAACCGTGGATAGTGATTGGTGCTTTATTCAAGGTAAAACATGTTAGCTGTAATATCCCGAACTTTCTTTTCTTCTTCTTGCACATGCACATCACATGATGTTAGAGAATATCTTTTGTTTCTATCATCTTAACTGTACATGTTTTGCAAATTTATGTCAAGATCACCAACAAGAACCCCATAAGATGTGCGTTAAGGAATTTAGTCTCTATCATTCAATTCTCAATTATTTTGTCCCCATTTCACTGGTTTTTTGAAAAATATAACTGACTGTCATATGGTGAGCAAGAAGAATAAATTATAATACAAACACATAGCCCTAGTCTGTAAGATTGAAAAATGTAAAAGGATATGAGAAGAGAGATAGATATGCATCTTTCTTTATTTTCGTTTTGGATCATCTTAGCTCTTAAAATCTGTCCCAAACATTTCAAGTAACATACATTTGACATTATGTATTTTAGCTAACACTAAGTAAGATTTTATTACTAGTCTTGTGGTGAAGATTAAGGGTTGCTTTATTGAAATATTGGTATGAAAGTCTTTGGGGTGAATGGAAGCATGATATCGAGATGGGATTCAGGTGTGGTGCATGTCTCCCAAAATTGTGTAGCAGCGAAGTTAAAGTTTTAAACTTTTAATTCATTTGGGGTCAATAGTAGTGTATGTAAAAGGGCATCTAGGTGTGGCTTTTGTTAGTTATGTCTAATAATGGTAGTGCTACAAACACCAAACGATATCTCAAATGCTGATCTGATGCTCACATAAAGGATTAGTTATTGATGACCTTCTCTTAAACTCTTCATTGTTCAATGGCAGCAGTTTAGCTGAACAGGCTTCTAGACTAGGTATCTTATTAGTATAGCCAGAAAGGTTAGGTATCTTATTAGTATAGCCAGAAAGGTTGATACCCCCAAAACAAAAATGCGAGGAATAAATAAGATGCCAAAAATTTGTAATGCTATGCTGAGGTGTTGTTACATGGCTAAATAGAGGGAACGGTGATAGTGTTGAGTAGAAGGATGAAATTAACATTCAGTGCTATTGTATTTGCTAATATTATAAGCTGCTCGTTGCAAATTTTGTTCCCAAATTTATAGATGCAGCAATAAAAATGCTTTTAAATCTATATTTGCCATTAGGATACACCACACCCAACAAGTTGGATGTGCATTTTACCCAATTCCCTTTTGGGTATTCAAACCCAAGGCTACACTATGGATTGCTGAGGCATTACTTCTTGAGTGCGTATAATTTGACAGCGAGTCAATCTTTGTTAGTGAACCTTACAACATTCAAGTAAAAATTAGGGCCAGCTCTTACATCTATAAATCAAATTTATTTTATGCTAGAGGACGGACATTACAAAAAAGTAAGGAAAGTGCTTTAAATTTTAGCATAAAATCTTAACCCACCATGTTTGAAGAAGTTTAAATTTAAGACTAAAATCTCAAGTTTGGTGCCTAGAAGCTTTTGATTGATAAATGTTGAGGTATGATTGAGTATAATTTAAGAAGTTCAGACTCTGATCTTTGAACTTTGAAGTATGCAAAATCATAAGACAAGAATTTCAAATTATAAATGTTTCCAAATAATCTATATGCTTTGCTATGAAAACATCCAATTAACAACTATGTTTTTGATAATGTTTTTATTTTCTTTTGTGTTGTTTGTCTGGACACAACTAATGACAGTTTTAATAGAAAAATGATATTGTTATCGTCATGTATCATTTATGGTACATTATATTTTATATCATATTACTGTTATGAACGACGCTTTCCAATCAGTTGCAATCCATACAAAACACACATGCGAGAGCTCAAGACATTTGGTGAAACACAAATTTGTTGATCTTTAAGCAAGTTAAGTGATCATGTGGTCATGATTCATACACGTAATATGACGTAGACATTAATTATCAGACAGTTTGGGAAAGATTGTTGTAGGATGTCTAGTCTGACATGCATTACAACTGAGAATATTTATATGTTGGACTATAGACATCAATATCCAATTTAGTATTTTTTTTTTCGGACTGAGATCCATTTGCATCTATTGAGAGCCTTCATGTCTAAGTTGCAAAGCTTTATACAATGCCAGGGAGTGATCATTTCTTTGTGATAATATATTTGACGGTTGAGAATGCTCGTTGAGAAAATATTTTTTTGACTCCCACAAAACTTTTTTGAGTGAAGCGAAAGTGTCTCTATCTACTTTTAACTCTTTCAATTTGATATGCGGATAGTAAAGTTTCAAAACTATGTTCCGATGACAGTGATGTCAGGGGCCAAGAGAAAAATAGGGAAAATTGAAAAAATATATGAAATTGAAATTATTCATATTATAAGGTATGTTTTATATAATCATATTACATAAAAATGGAGTTGAATTTGCAATGTTAACGTTTGTAGCTGCAGGAGACATTTTTGTACCTATGATGGGCTGCTATATCTGTTGTATTGAAGTTCGTCTGCCCTCAGTCTGTGTGCATAACTCCTTTGATGGCATGACTGCGTAGTTGATTCCATCTCTCGGCTCGCCTTCAAGCAAGTTCCTTATGTTGCTGTTGTGTTAGTGATGGTGGTATGACTGTGTAACCGCCTCCAGTCTTTATGTCATTGCGTCTTCTCTCTACTGTGTAACCGTTGCTAGCACATATGCCACTGTGTCCTTCACTTCATTGTGGAGGTCCTCACATTTGATGCTTCAAGTGTTTTGAAGGTGAAACGACACCCATATGTAACCGTCACCGTCCATGTTAATGGAGATCTAAGTGCAAGCGTTGTCGGGTGGAAAGATCTTTTGAGATTTTTGTGTTTTGCTAATAAAAACACCATAGTCGAGTATGTCTTCAAGGCTCGACGGTCATCATTGATATCCATTCAATATTGCTAATGTGACGGTGATTCAAGAGTGATTCTAGTTTGATATCAGTGTGAAAATTCTGTTGTAACTTTGGCAGATATTCTTAGAGATTATTCGGTGCGTGTTCTTTAGAAGTGTCGATTGTCTTGTGTTTGGTATCAGTAAGATTCTAATAGGTACTCTGTGCACCGTAGATAACAAGCAGGTAATTTGCTTATATTGTAAATGGTATACTATTGATGAATGTTAAGAGTTAACAATCTCTGAGAAAGATTCATATTCTGATTAAGCTTGAGAGCATTGTATTCAGATTTTGAGTATTCAATAAATTGGGTGTGGCTGGGTTTTTCCCCTCAGGTTGGAGGGTTTTCCCAAGATAAATACTGTCTTATTATTTCTTTTCTGATGTTTTGCTGCTTATTTTTCATTCCTAGTCTAAAATTTAACATGGTATCAGAGCCAGGTTAAGCAATAACAATAAGCAGTGTTAGCGATCAAGTTTTGAAAATGGCTAGGAAATGTCAAGAGCCATTCCTATTTTGGGTAATCTCAATGAACCGGTAAAAGGAGGCGTAACTGTTATGCGTGGTGGGGATTGGGATGAGGGAATTCACCTCGCTTTCATACCTTCTGAGAAGGAATCTGTTGTCATGTGTTGGTGCTTGGAAGATTCTATGAGAGACATTTTTTTATGGGAAAACAATGCTCACCGTTGGTGATTGCATACCACTTCATTATTGTTGTCATAAAATATGAGTTTCTGGGTATGCTCGGGTAGGAAGTCTGAGCAGTAGTTGCTGATTGCACGCGGTTTGTGGGTGTATACCAATGGAGCTTGGTCGGCAATTCACCCAATGATTTATATTCTGCATTTTTATACGGTGTATGTCCTACGATTCCCATGATAAGATATGGACGCCCGTCGCTGTAGCAGTCAGGTCTGCTGAACTGTAAGGGATATGAAAATCGAAATCTGAAAGGGCATTGCTAAAATGATCAACAATAAAGAGATAAGTATTTTATGATTATACCTTTGAATATTGATCATGAATTTTATGTAGTTAATTCATGGAATAACATAGGGAATAATGAATCATGTATGATTCTAGCATTAGTTTGTATATTTCTCTTCGGGACATAGGTTGAGTCTATTACTAATCTCTCTAAAATGCTTCCAGGACGGATCGAGAAGCAACAGGATGATTAGAGATTACATAAGGAATTCAAGGAAGTAAGAACTTTATTCATCTTGTAAGAAAGTCATGCAGGTTGTAGAAATGAACAAACATGAGGACATTGTTTGCAGCCATGGGACTGAGTTGATGACACATAACTTCATTGAAGAGGAAGAACCTATATAGATTGCCTTTGCATTCAGTTTCTTCGAAGAGGAAGAAATGAGATTCAGAGGGAGCTTGTGTGGCAGAGGGAGAGTGCCAAGTCCTTTGCAGAGGATCAACAAGCTCGAGAAGCAATGTGGCCTTAAAAGCTCATTTTTGGGTCAAACATTGGAGCCAATTTCCTGGTATTGTGATAATCAAAGCTGTGAGAATGTTGCCCCTGCCAAGAGGGAGTTTTCGCTGAGAGGAGTCTTAACATTCATCGATTCTTATTATGTGCTGTAATGCATTTTTCTTTGAGACAAAGAAATTTGAAGTGAAAGCCCTTGTAATGCATTTTTCTTTGAGACAGAGAAATTTGAGGTGTAAGCCCTTGTAATGCATTTTTCTTTTTTGAGATGGGGAAATTTGAGGTGTAAGCCCTTGTAATGCTTTTTTCTCTGAGACAAAAATTTGAGGTGAAAGCCATTGTAATGCATTTTTCTCTGAGACGGCGAAATTTGAGATGAAAGCCCTTGTAATGCATTTTTTCTCTAAGACGGAGAAATTTGAGGTGAAAGCCCTTGTAATGCATTTTTCTCTGAGACGGAGAAATTTGAGATGTAAGCCCTTGTTGCTCTTTCCACTCATGGGAGTAGCCATAGTGGATGTCATGTTGAGAGCCTCCATGACAACATCATGTTGAGTGACACTATGATGAGAGCTTGTGTTTATTTCACACATGGGAGTAGCCATGGTGAATATCATGTTGAGTGACTCCATGATGCTATCACGTTGAGAGACTCCATGATAAAGTTTTGGTTTCCTTCTCAATGGGTGTAGCCATTGTGACTGTCATATTGAGAGACTCCATGACATGAGAATCTGGAGAAATATCTCCTTTGCTAAGAGGGAGTGTTAATGTTTGTAGCTGCAGGAGACATTTTTGTATCTGTGATGGGTTGCTACCTCTGCTGTACTGTAGTTCGTCTACCCTCAGTCTGTGTGTATAACTCCTTTAATGACATGACTGCATAGTTGATTCCATCTCTTGGCTCGTCTTCAAGCAAGTTCCTTATGTTGTCGTTGTGTTAGTGACGGCGGTATGACTGTGTAATCGCTGCCAGTCTTTATGTCATCGTGTCTTCTCTCTACTGTGTAACCCTTGCCAACACATGCTACCGTGTCCTTCACTTCATTCGAGTGTTTTGAAGGTGAAACGACACCCATATGTAACCGTCACTGTCCATGTTAATGGAGATCGAAGTGCAAGCGTTGTCGGTTGTAAAGATCTTTTGAGATTCCCGTTTTGCTAAAAAAATCGCCCAAGTTGAGTATGTCTTCAAGGCTCGAGGATCATCATTGATATCCATTCGGTATTGCTAATGTGACGGTGATTCTGGTTTGATATTAGTGCGAAAATTCTATTGTAACTTTGGCAGATATTCTCAGAGATTATTCGGTGTGTGTTCTTTAGAAGTGCTAATTGTCTTGTGTTTGGTATCAGTAAGATTCAAATAGACACTTTGTGCACCATAGATAACAAGCAGGTTATTTGCTTATATTGTAAATGGTATACTACTGATGATTGTTAAGAGTTAACAATCTCTGAGAAAGATTCATATTCTGATTAAGCTTGAGAGCATTGTATTCAGATTTTGAGTATTCAATTAAGGATAAATTTTTGGGCGTGGCTTGGTTTTTCCCCTTAGGTTGTGGAGGGTTTTCCCAGAATAAATACTGTGTCTTATTGTTTCTTTTTTGATGTTTTGCTGCTTATTTTTCATTCCTGGTCTTAAATATAACAGACAATTCACATGAGAGTCGACACACAAATTATCAAATTTCATATTTTCATTGTCAATGTGCGTGTAGAATAAGTATGAGAAAAGGCCCAAAGGCTACAACTGCCAAATGACAAAAGTAGAGAAAGAACATAGCAACTCGTAATGTCCCCAAATTATGAGTATCCAAATTTGTTCTAGATTACAATTGGGTTTAGAGATACCTTTCACTTTGGTTGAGGCCTTGCAACACCGTTAGGGATTATTCATAATCATAATTCATAGTTAGATTTCCTTAATTAGGAATAACCATATATGAGGAATGTAGGTCAAATCAATAGATTGTTAGAATTAATTTTAAAATGACTCAACCATAGAAGTAACAAGGTAGGATGACTTGATAAGGTGCCCCAGAGAATCCTACCTTAGGCCCAAGAGCGGATATGCCATCCCTCTTAGCCTCATGTGGCTCGTGCCATACATGTGAGGTGGCATACCTAGTGTGGGGTCCTATCACTGTTTTCCTTCATCTTGCCATTCCTAACTTGGCTTCAAATGATTGAACACCCTTTTACCATGGTAGGGATGTGGGGATCATTCACCATAGGGTGCCTTGAGAATCTATCCTTCCTAAGCCCAAAGGCAGTCCATTTGTCCCACTTTGGCCCTCATGGGGACTCCCCGGTCGCAACCATGGGGTGACGTGCTTGAAAAGGTGACCCCATCACCGTTCTCCCAATAGTAATTACCTCACTCTCCTTACCATTTTTTTATATCTTACATATATTTCTTTTATATTAAGTCCCTATACCATCAATGTATCTATCACCACAAAATCAGATAATTACAAAATGGCATATTATATATTGATATACAGGTGCAAGATTGTAGGGAAGTCTAAGTATAATATCGATTAGCATAATTTATATCTGTATAATATACAAAGGCCAAGCAAGACTAAGCTTGAAGCACATTGAATAATCGATATGTATTTTAAATAATAGTAAATACTCATACCCAGCCTGATAGTATGACGATATCGGGCTGTCTTCCTTTTAATATTTCTTTCTTACTGCCGATATGTCTGATTTATTCAGTCTTTCTTTACGTATTTTTGCTGATGATTGAATGAATGAATATGGGTATGATAGGGTGACACTTAAATGATTGATGTTTGAATGATGAATCGATTGATTTGATAGACGCTTGATGATTGATTTCTGATTCCAAGATGTGAATTGATTCATGATGATTTGATTGCTTGTTTATTTACTTTTTTGAATTGATCTTTGGTAATTGATAGATTGTTTGGTTCAACCTTCACCGGATTCATAGATTGCTTGATTTTATGATGCATTGATATTGATGTTTGCTTGGAATAATCTCCCATTTATAATTTACAAGTGAAAGGGTCACCACCCTTCATAAGATTTGAGTCACCACCTTTCATTGTTGCCTTTGAAAAAAATCTATCATTCTCACAACTGATCTTCCCTTTTGATTCCATGCCCTTCTTCAATGAAGTTATTCTCTTTTATATCTCCTTTGACTGTAGGAAGTCACACCCTTTCATTTGTTCATGCCTTTATGAAAGGGTCACACCCTTTGGTTATGAAAAGATACATCTGTTTGATAAGAACTGCTGCCTTTCACTTCCTATCTCTCACTTCTCAAATCTGTCTTTACTACTTTTTAAATCTGCATATATCCCATTCAAGATCTGCATATCTTCTTCTTCTAGATCTACATATCTTATTTTCTTCTTTCCTTCTCAATTCTTATTTCAGATTCTCCTTATACTTCTGCTCGGAATCTGCTCTAGATCTCATCTACTCATTTTTTCCCCTTTCCATCATCCTTCTTCTCCTTTATATCTTCCCATGTGAAGGAGAGGTCACACTTCTTCATCATGTCTGCCTTTTGGCAAGAGTCACGACCCTTCATAATTGTCCCTCTTTTGAAGAGTCACGACCCTTCATAATTGTCCCTCTTTCGAAGAGTCACAACCCTTCAAAACCACAACCTTTTCGAACAGTCACAGCCCTTCCTAATTACAACCCTTTTGAAGAGTCACGACCCTTCATAATTACAACACTTTCGAAGAGTTACAACCCTTCATAATCAGAACCCTTTCGAAGAGTCACAAAACTACACCTTTTGAAAGTTACTTTCTTATTTTTTTCCCTTTTCTTTCCCTTAATCCTTCCTTAATTCTTATGCTCTACTCTTTCTTCCTCCTTCCCTTTTCCCATCAAATGAAATTGTCCTCTCCCTTGTATACCTCTCATTTGAGGGGGAGACAACTTTTTCTTTCATGCCTTTTGACCATTTGTTTAACTTAACTAAATTTTAATTATTTTTAATTTTATTCTTTTATATTTTTAATTTAATTATGATTGCTTTTTACACAACTACACTGAAATATTCGTTTACTCCTGATTTTTATTTGAATTGTTTGCAATTGATTATAGAAGTGTAATTGTTTGCTGATTGTAGTATCTACCAATTGTTATTTTCAGTTTTGTTTAAACATAAGATGCATTCATTGTAACACATTGCATTGAGAAAAAAAGACACTAACATTCTCAAATAATATGATCAATCTCAACCTCATATTTTAACATATGAATCTGGAAATTAAAGTATTAAAGCTCGGATCTGAAACAAATCAATTTTGTGACGATTACAAGCCTGAAACAACAAGTTGACCAGAAGCCATGGCTATCCAAAAGCTTCCTAAAATCTGAAATCTTCTCCGGATCACTCCAAGCATCTAGAAACTTCAATGGTTTGTCCTCTAGACCAAATCACTTAAGCAAGAAGGAATTTCAAACACCAAAAATGCAGATTTTGTTCCTCACAAACTCCCATGTGCTAGTACAGGAAGATGTTCCCAGGCTAAGGGGCAATTTTGCATTTGAAATCCATTTCTCCATTAAACATAGCAAATGACATATCACAGTGAGTTGCCCAGGCTAGGAAAGAAGTTTAAAACAATATCCACAAGCCAAAAAGTCTTTCCCCAAAGTTATGAGCAAAATATATTTTTTCTCAAGTTCTGACAATGAAGACCAGCATACTGAAAAATTCCCAAAAACCACAAAACTCAAACAGCACTCTCAAAAAGCACACACCACACCAAAAATTCGATACCCACATCAGAAAACCTCAAAAAAATTCATTTCTCTCAAACTCATATCACCATCTGCAAGCCAAAATCATAAAGAACTGAGTCTTATCACACCAAACAGCTAGGGTGGATGTTTCACCTCCTAAACCACAACACTGAAGAGGGCTTTCGCCCTCGACCAGCAAAAGAAGAACTCTCAGAGCTCATTCCAGCAACATCTCCTTAAGTTCTCAAATCTGTACTTGCAAATGAGAGCTCAAAGCTCATATTTATAAAGTGGAGGGAAGAATTAGTGCAACACTCCTCAAATTTGAATTTCATTTCCGTCACATTTATCTTTTAAAACAATATAATAATTCCTCTACTTGGTGTCCCCTTTTGAGCTCATAAAATAGACTTTTAAATTGTTTTAGTCCTCACCTTGCTTCAGTGTCACCTTATGAGGTCAAAACTTGCTTTTTAAAAACATTTTAAGTTGGCCCCCTTCCCTAGGCATAGCAATAGGTGACATATCATGAACACTATTTAAGTCACTTAAGTTATAAGATAGAGTCAGTTTATAAAAACACTTAAGTGAAATAAATAAAATATAATTTACCCAACCTTAGAACTCACCAAGATACTGATTTCAAAAACACTTCACTCTGAACTGAAAGGAGATTGAGACTGAGACCAAGTGCCCAAAATGACACTTACTAAGAATAGCCATATCCTAAAAATAGAAACTCTGCTGGCACACATTTAAATCACCTGCTAGAGCTTTCCACAGGACACTTGAGTCCCTAAACAACTCCACTTAGCCTGTGGAAACCTGGGAATAGGCTAATGTAAAACATAAACTGACTAGGTACAAGAAGGGGACATTACATACATATACTGCTGCTTGCCTGATCTTTATCTGCATCAAAATCAGAGTCTAAGTCCGAGTCAGAGCAGGAAAATAGGAAAATATTTTATACTTGTATGGAAATAACTGATGCTGTATAAATTTTTATTGATGTTGACATATCATGAACACTATTTAAGTCACTTAAGCAATAAGATAGAGTCACTTTATAAAAAACACTTAAGTGAAATGAATAAAATATAATTTACCCAACCTTAGAACTCACAAAGACACTGATTTAAAAAACACTTGACTCTGAACTGAGAGGAGATAGAGACTGAGACCAAGTGCCCAAAATGATACTTACTAAGAATAGCCATATCCTAAAAATAGAAACTCTGCTGGAACACATTGAAATCACCTGCTAGAGCTTTCCACAGGACACTTGAGTCCCTAAACAATTCCACGTAGCCAATGGGAACCTGGGAATAGGCTAATGTAAAACCTAAACTGACTAGGTGCAAGAAGGGGACATTGCATACATTTACTGCTGCTTTGCCTGATTTTCATCTGCATCAAAATCAGAGTCCGAGTCCGAGTCAGAGCAGGAAAATGTATGGAAATAATTGATGTTGTATGAGTTTTTATTGATGTTGTATGTTAGCATTAATTGTAGGCATGCAGTGAATTATTATTCATAATTTATATAAGGAGCTGCTAAAAATAATCTTATTATTTGTCCATGTTGCCAAATTCTTCCCTGGCAACCCCAAAGTCTGGTCCTTATCATACTCTTGCAAAAGTCTGCCCAAATTCTGTCAGACGAACCTGACACGAATTTTGCTGTTTTTACGGGAAATTTGCAAATCTTTGGCAGGACCTGGGCTGAATTTGGCAAAAAAATGGATTTTTTAATTTTTTACTTTTTTAAAGATTTTTTTTGGTGTATTTTAGTCAATTCGACCCTCCAACCCTTAAATAGACCACTAAAAATGCCAAAAAGGTAAAACATATGTCATTTGGACTAAAACATTAATATATATGGTGGTGTATTTTGCTATGTTGCTTTACTATTAGCATAGTGGTGTATGAACTTACTTGCTGCTGCATATATATATATATATATTCTTGTACGGACGAACACAAAATGAATTCAAACCGACCCCAAATTTTTTTTGAACGAATTCTATATATATATATATGTTCTTGTACGGACGAACACAAAATGAATTCAAACCCACCCCAAATTTTTTTTGAACGAATTTGGAACCCGAATCTCAAACCTGATTCCTGAATCCGAACCGGCAACTTAGTTATTTGTTTTGATGATGAACTACAAGGTGTAGTTCAGAACATTGATCTTCTCATTCTTCTTCACAATTTTATTTGAGACACTCTCAAAATATTATCAAGTGTGAAGTCTCAAAAGCTATGCTGCCATTCAACACTGCAGCCTCAATCTTTTAGAAAAGGCAATTATTACATTTGCAAGGGGAGCAATGCAATTCTGATAGAGAGGTAGGGTTCATAAACAAAGAATGGATAGCTTTGGACAATTGGTGAGGGTTAATCCTTCTTGATTAGGCTCTGCTGAATTTAGGAGAGTAATCCCTAGAAGCCACTGAAAGGACAATTCAAGAGAAATACAAATGAACTTAAGGTCCGTATAAACATACATGGAGTAATTATGGATTTAAAGTTTAAACTATATTGGCTGCAAGCCTGCAAGCAAAAGACTTTATTGACCTCTGAATTGTCGATATTATGACCTTTACGGCAAATATCTTATACCTTGGATAATAATAATAAATATATAGAATATATATTTATTATTATAATTCGATATATAAATAATAATATTAAATATAAGGGAATATTTAATATTTATTGTTTATTAATAAGATCGATTTTTATATGCTTAAATGGTTTAATTTAAATAATAAATTAAAGGGGGCCCAACTCGCCTCTTGGGTAAATATATTTATTAGTTAAATTATCCAAGTCGGCCTCTTGAGGAGGCACTCCATTTGCATATATAAGTAAATCGATTCTTGGAGAAGACTTATAAAAAACATAACATATTGTCTCCTATCCAAGAATCAATCATCCTTGTGCGATTTGGATCTGCTATGCATGCCTAACAAAATTGAGCATCCTAGAGTGGAATTCGGCAAGCTTAGCATTGAGCGAATCCAGTCTATATGCTGAAGCGAAATCTGTCTATGTACTGTAGCGAATTTTGATATTAATAGCTGCGAATTTAATCAGATTTTGAGGAGTGAAATCAGACTTTGGAGAAGCAATCTTGTAGCAGAAAACAAGGCAGATCTAAGGCAATTACAATCTGATCCAAGGACAAAACAAAGTGCAAATTGGTGACACTTTTGTAATGTCCTCAATCCCGTAGTAGGCCATTATGGCGCCTGGTCAGTCTATCTCCCCATCCGGATAGGCTAAAGGCCTCTTTCAGAGGATGTAGCTAGTCAGAGGCTTCAATGGGCAAACATTTATTATTTGGGCTCATCTTATAAAGTAAAGTCACTTTACTTTGTAAAAGTATATTATAAAGTCACTTTATGAGTTTAAGTTACTTTATTTTATAAAAGTGACTTAAGTGACTTAAAGTAACGTAAGTGAGCACCTTTATCCCACATTGCTTAAGTTGTGGAGTTTTCCCTCACTTCGAGGTTATAAAAGAAAAAAGGCTTTCTTGGGAAAAGCACCATGAAATTTATAAACAAAAGATAAACGAATCTGGTTGCAATTGTGACTGGTCTATTTCTTGAGGACGTAGCCCCTTGAAGAAATATTGGAAGGTTGGATGTAGCCCTGACTTTCCCATTTTCGGTGGAATTACTTCAGATTTCACATTCAGAATTCAATGTAATAGTAAGCTAAAATATTTAGCTCAAATACTCTTTAGATTTAGTATTTTTATGCATTGTTCAACAGAGAGTAAGAAGTTATATACATTCAGTTCGACTCATGACTCCTATGAACTAAGAAATTTCCTCATAAGTGGATTTGGGAAATCGTGGACTAACTATTCTTAATCCTCTGGACCTTGGTATCCGTTATGGAATCTGTCACTTTATTTGATCTAGGCGATAGGAAGTAAATATACAGACTGTGCGTGTAATAGAAATCTGGGCATGCTAATATCAGCAAACATACTGTGTAGAGAAAGAATCAGTGTGCAAATAACCATGTGGGTGTAACACCAACTGACCATAGTAGTCCTCGCGTGGGAAGAGGCCTGGCATTTCCCCACGATTTATGTAGTCCACGATGTTTAAGGAAGGTAGACATGTTGGTTTCTAGTAGCTTCCGTGTGGTCTGGGTTCGTGTGACAAATCTGGACTGGTTGGGCGAAGTGATAACAAGTCTGAGATCGCGTGATCATCTACAATAGTTGGGCGACGTGATAGCTAGCAATCATCCCGTAGCTTGCAAAATTGGTGCGGGGCACAGTTCCAACAGCCGCTAGGATTGAACGCACCTGGGTAATACGCCAAGGTTGCATTAGATTGTATGGATAGTGTTGAGGGAACTCATCAACACCCACCTTCAGCGTGAATCTGCTTGAATGTGGTTGTGATTCTATGTTCATTATCATATGAAATCAATAGATGTGTGAGACCATAAACTGTTGTCTTTATTATATATCATTGCTGGGCGAAATTGTATGGTGGACATGTTATGTATTTAGACGCATACTTTATCTTTACACATTGAGAAATTATTCGACTGCAAGACACACACATATTTATAGGGGAACTAGATTAATGACCATTACCACACTTGGAAATTAGCATTCAATTTGGAAGTCAGACAGTTGAGGATATTACACTGGTATTAGAGCCTTGATCTTGCCATCCTAGTGGAATTATTATTATCAGATTTACATCTTGGTTCAGCAGTAGCTATGTTAGCCAGGCATGCATAGCAGGCACGGGACACCCAGATTTAGACATAACAGGGTTGAGTAGGAACAAGTAGATTCTTCTTTACAGGTTGATATATAGAACAGTCATACAAAGGACGAGGAGTTTGTTTTGGAACAGGCCATTCCAGGTACAAAAACGACTGATTAGACAGATAGAGAGGCCAGGGAAACATTGAGACAGATACGAGATGGACGGGACCATATTGCTGATGTTCTACACTAGCTTACATGGGTTATCCAACAGTTGTCAGTCACAGCCAGGAGGCCCACTGGCCATCACAGTGGTGGAGGTAGTGTAGCGGGATCACCTAGGGCAGCTAGGGCCCCCACTCGTATGCCCGATAGGCCCCTTATGCCTAACTTTGCGGAAAATAATGCAGGGGAAGAGGTAGCACCCCCAAAGGCAACAGACATTCTCCCAGACAATGTGATGACCATGCATGACGAGTGGAATATGTTACCGGACAATGTCAAAGCAGATTTGGCGTTTCCCCAGTATATGGTTCAGAAGAGAGTTCGGCAGGACCCAGCAGGATTGAAGACCCAAGGGTCAGAACAGGGACTTAAAACATGATATGAATAAGTTGACTCTCCCTACATTTGATGGCAGCGATAGGACATTCGCTAGAGCTTGGATTCACAAGCTAGATACCTTCTTGACTCTCAAATCCATGTCGGAGATTGAGGCAATTAAGTTTGCCACTATGCATTTAGAGGGAGCTGCATATGATTGGTGGCATCACGGTGATGTCACCCAGGATCACAGATTGATTGCTTCCTATGAGACCTTCAGCATGAGATTGATCACCTGTTTTGATAGGAAGGACATAGAGGTGTACTACAGGGAGTTAGCTTAGCTGAAACAGAGTGGGTCATTAGAGCATTACATTGATGAGTTTCAGAGGATCTCCATTATGGTTCCGGACATGTCTGAGAAGAGAAAGGTAATGCTGTTTATTAAGGGCCTGCAGGATAAATTCAGAGGACTGGTTAGAGCTCTCAACCCAGACACTTTGGATGACACTATTAAGTTAGCACATGATTTGGATTCACCTTCCTCCATATTACAGCCACCCAAGAAAACTTTTAAGGGATCTTCTTCATTCCAAAAGAATAAAAATCAGAATAAGAGTATGCCTCCTAGGTTGGATTTTGAGACTAGAAATGAGTTGAGAAGGAGGAAGTTATGCTTTACTTGCAGGGAGCCTTGGACTCCAAATCACATGTGCCTTGGGAAAGGCAAAATACATTATATTGAGGTGGCTTTTGATGGTGAGTATGAGCAGTATGAGGGCAGCGATGAGGAGGCTCAGGCAGAGCAATTAGCAGAAGGGAAAAAGAAGAAAGCCCCCCACGAGCAGCCCCCAGTTACTTTGGCATCCCTTTCAGGGATTCCTACATGTCACCCTTTTCATTTGAAGGGAGTGGTTAGAGGGCACAGGATCATTTGCCTTTTAGATACAGGTGCTACACACAATTTTATCAGCACATGTATGGTCTCTAGGAGGAGGTTACAGGTAGATGACATTCTAGAGTTTGAGGTCAAGGTGGCAGGAGGGGACTTGTTGAGCTGTACAGGGAAGATCTCTGTTCTTCCAATTCACTTTGGAGATTACCTTCTAGAGGCAGACTTTTATGTCATTGATCTAGACAGTTTGGATGCTATTTTGGGTATGCAGTGGTTACAGACTCTAGAGAGGTACACCATTGATCACAAGCTGAAACAATTGGAATTTATGCAGGGTGATCAATAGATGATTCTCAAGGCCATGTCGGATGGCGAGCCTAGATTAGTATTGACCCACAGGATGAAGGCTATCATGAGGCATAGTGAAATGGAGTGGGCAGCCTAGTGCTTCATATCCTCTAAACCCACACAGGATTTAGGGCAGCAGGTTCACTTTGATGTTCAGAAGGTGCTTGATAAGCACAAGCGGGTTTTTGAGGACATTCTACCAGGCATACATTCAGACAAGGGATTTGAGCACATCATTGAGATGGAGGAGGGCGCTAAGCCCGTGATTACTACACCTTATCGTCACCCTAGGCACTATAAGGAGGAGATAGAGAAGACGATAAAGGAACTCCTAGACATGTGACACATCAGGCCCAGTTGTAGCCCCTTCGCTTCTTCAGTGGTTTTAGTGAAGAAGGATGGTACTCTTCGCATGTGTATTGACTACAGTGCACTGAATAAGAGGACCATTAAGAACAGGTACTCCATTCCCCGGATTGATGAGCTGTTAGATGAGCTACATGGGGCAGTATACTTCTCGAAGATAGATCTTCGATCAGGGTATCATCAGATTCGTGTATGCGAGGAGGATGTCCAAAAGACGACATTCAGATGTCACTACGGGCACTATGAGTTTCTAGTGATGCCATTGGGCTCACTAATGCACCAGCTACCTTTCAGTCTTGCATGAATCACCTATTCAAAAAGCAGTTACGCAAGAGTGTCCTAGTATTCTTTGATGACATCTGGTCTTCAGCAAGACATGGGAGGAGCACTTGAGGCACTTGGATGAGGTTCTTAGCATCATGGAGAGTCAGTCTCTATTTGCAAAAGAATCCAAGTGTGAGTTTGGGTTGACTAAAATCCTCTACCTGGGACATGTGATAGGGGCAGATGGAGTCAAGGTTCATCAGGAGAAGATACAGGCAATCCTTGATTGGCCACCATCGCGGAATGTGTCAGACTTGAGAGGGTTCCTTGGGGTATGTTCTTATTACAGGAGGTATGTAAAGGGATTCTCTCAGACAACAACACCCCTCACTGCCCTCACTTGGAAAGGGGCTTTCACAGGTGGACAGGTGAGACAAAGATAGTCATTGATAGACTCAAGACTGTCATGAGTACGTGCCCGGTTCTAGCACTACCAAATTTCACTCGTCCCTTTATTCTAGAGTGTGATGCCTCAGGTAAGGGGATTGTAACACCCCTCTTCAGCAACTTTTCTGAAACAATGGTTTCTGGTTTAATGTGCCCTAAATGGTATCTGGTTTAGTATTTCTGGTTTAATATGCCTTAATGGTTTCTGGTTTACTATTTCTGGTTTAATGTGCCCTAAATGGTATCTGGTTTAGTATTTTTGGTTTAATATGCCCTAAATGGTTTCTAGGTTACTATTTCTGGTTTTCGTGCCCTAAATGGATTTTTGGTTTAATGTTTTCCGTACTACGCTATTTATGGAAAGTTAATTCCTATTTTTGTTAATTAAAAGATCATAGAAGAATTATTGGGAAACATGCGCCATATTAATTTATTTGGATTTAGGTTATACGCAAAGTATTCTAATTTGTGGATGCAAGATATGAAAAGATGGATTAACTTTTTCTGTGTGCAAGTGGTTACAGGAGTGACAGGGACGCCTAGGAAGGGGGGGAGATAACACCAGGAAAGGAGGAAAGGATAGTGGAAAATAAGATGAGGAACTGGTTCTGAATTGGTAAGGGAATTGGAATATTCTGATGGCCACAACCTAATAAAGTCCGTTAGGGAAATTGCTTATGATAGCAATGACCAAGCTTAGGTTCATAGCAAACTTCTCTTGTAACTTCTCGGTCTATTATTAGCATGCATAAATGACAGCTTCAGAGACCCTCTCAAATAGATTCGACAGCAAGAAGAAGGAAGGAATCATGCCTGTAGTTTCGTTTGCAGTTTTTCTCTGAATTCAGCTCTCCAACTCTTGCTCTCCCGTCACCTCTAAACGCATCCCCAAAGACCATACTCAATCCAACTTAAGGATGTTCTTGCAATCCTTAACTACTTGATCGAGTGGTGATGAAGTGGCTCTATTATCACGCCATCTTCCACGTGAAACACATCACTCGACCCAAAAGAAATTTCAAATGTTTTCCCAAACTTAAATGTCTCGTGACATAACAAGGTGGCGAATCAAGTAGACCGAAATGAATAAAATAAAAATAGTACTTAATACAAAAATCACCTTCATAAATCGATATAAGACCAAGAGCTTAACACGAATGACCCAAGTGAATTAAATAAAAAGAAACAAATAATTTAAACACTATTATTAATATTATTATTAGATTGACATGAATGTCTAGTAAGAAAAAGTTGATGGATTAGGGACTCCACAATGTCATATCTATACCATATAATTTCCCAACAACGAGGAGATGAGGGTCGAAAGAATTATTATTAATATTATGATTGATGCCAAGATATAAATAAGATCACACTTCCCTGAACGACACACGCGGTTATAATTATGGAACAAATAATAGACCGAGAAGTTACAAGAGAAGTTTGCTATGAACCTAAGCTTGGTCATTGCTATCATAGGCAATTTCCCTAACGGACTTTATTAGGGTGTGGCCATCAGAATATTCCAATTCCCTTACCAATTCAGAACCAGTTCCTCAGCTTATTTTCCACTATCCTTTCCTCATTTCCTGGTGTTATCTCCCCCCCTTCCTGGGCGTCCCTGTCACTCCTGTAACCACTTGCACACAGAAAAAGATAATCCATCTTTTCATATCTTGCATCCACAAATTAGAATACTTTGCGTATAATCTAAATCCAAATAAATTAATATGGCGCATGTTTCCCAATAATTCTTCTATGATCTTTTAATTAACAAAAACAGGAATTAACTTTCCATAAATAGCGTAGTACGGAAAACATTAAACCAAAAATCCATTTAGGGCACGAAAACTAGAAATAGTAACCCAGAAACCATTTAGGGCATATTAAACCAGAAATACTAAACCAGATACCATTTAGGGCACATTAAACCAGAAATAGTAAACCAGAAACCATTTAGGGCATATTAAACTAGAAATACTAAACCAGATACCATTTAGGGCACTTTAAACTAGAAACCACTGTTTCAGAAAAGTTGCTGAAGAGGGGTGTTACAGGGATTGGTGCAGTATTGATGTAGGACAGGCATCCCATAGCTTATGAGAGTAGGAAACTTAAGGACAATGAGAGGTTGTACTCTACATATGACAAAGAAACGCTCTCCATCGTGCACGCCTTAGCTAAATTCAGGCAATATTTGGTGGGTGACAAGTTTACAGTTAAAACAGATCACAACAACCTGCGCTACTTCTTGGAGCAGAAAGAGTTGAACGAAAGACAACAGAAGTGGGTTAGTAAAATCCAGGCATACGATTTTGACATTGAGTATGTCAAAGGCAAAAATACTATTGTGGCTGATGCACTTTCTAGGAGACCTTCATTTGCAGCTTGTTGTGTTCTATCCGAGATTTCTGCAGATTGGAAATCCCACTTACTGGTTGAGTATTCTAAAAATACTCAAGCATGTCAGATTTTGGACGGACAACTTCCAGATAGCAAGTACAAGGTAATTGATGACATCATCTTCTATAAGGACAAGATTTACCTAGTGCCAAATTCTAAGCTTAAGGCTAAGATAATGAGGGTTGTTCATGATGCGCCCACAGCA
>MU224844.1:295471-334084 GCA_018584345.1 Thuja plicata | reverse complement strand
TCCAAGTCGGCCTCTTGAGGAGGCACTCCATTTGCATATATAAGTAAATCGATTCTTGGAGAAGACATATCAAAAACATAACATATTGTCTCCTATCCAAGAATCGATCATCCTTGTGCGATTTGGAGCAGCGATTTGGATCTGCTATGCATGCCTAACAAAATCGAGCATCCTAGAGTGGAATTTCGCAAGCTTAGCATTGAGGGAATTCAGTCTATATGCTGAAGCAAAATCTGTCTATGTACTGTAGCGAATTTTGATATTAATAGCTGCGAATTTAATCAGATTTTGAGTAGAGAAATCAGACTTTGGATGAGCTATCTTGTAGCAGATCACAAGGCAGATCTAAGGCAATTACAATCTGATCCAAGGACAAAACAAAGTGCAGATTGGTGACACTTTGGAGATAAATTAAAGAAGCCCTAGGTGGGCTGACCTGGCACATACATATCTACACATCTTGGAGAGTTTAAAGGCGCTGCTCTGAAGACCATTTCAGAGCTACAATCTGGGTACTACCCCTCATTTATGTGCTTATTCTAAATTCCTGTGCTTAGTTAATTGAAAGATCTCTATAGTTTGTAATATTCCTTGCTATAATCTGAAAAATACTAATATGAATAAGCAGATTATATGATAGTAAAATAAGGTTTATCACCAAAGATGAGCCCCCTTAACCTAACATACTTCACATGCAGGGCTATTGATGAGGGTTAATCCTACTTGTTTAGGCTCTGCTGAACATAGGAGAGTAATCACTAGAAGCCACTGAAAGGACAATTAAAGAGAAGTACAAGTGAACTTGAGGTCTGTACAAACATGCCTGGAGTAATTGTGGATCTAAACTATATTGGCTGCAAACAAATGACTTTATTGACCTCTGAATAAGCAGATTAAATGGTAGTTAAATAAAGTATACTACCAAAGATGAGTCCCCTTAAACTAACATACTCTACATGCAATCTAACTCCACACAAGCACAACCATCCAAACACATGCCGATATGGGTTCTCCAGCAATGTAGCATAAGTCGTATCCTCTAGTTGAACTTGTTTCTAGGACTTCAATGATGCACAACTCTGAATGTATGTCAACTGTGAGCTTGCTTGTGATATGACAAAGGTTGTAAAGTTGAATTATGCACATAGACATGATAGGAATTAATACAAAATTGATTGGCAGGATTGTAATGGTATTTGATTATAAATTCAATGAGCGTTGAAGGCTGGAGGACAACTTGCAGCAAGCGGGTGCCTTGTTGCTATGGGCAACAGAGTAAAGGCCCTTTCTGCTTATGGACACAACAGCACGCACAATCATAAGACTAAATATTCATTCAAACAACTTTAAGCTGAGCTCTATAAGAAGTAAATTGCATATCCAAATGCAAAACCAGGAGTTTATCTGAAGACATGCTTTAAAGATCCATGGCTAAACAAACTAAATCCATATATTGAAAGCATTGCACCAAATACACTCTAATGCATTCCTACAAATCCGTATGAGGATAATAAAGCAGTACAATCACAAGATAGTGAGTGTAGCCGCAGGGAAAAACATAAACACACCTATCCCTTGAAATCAGTCAGAAAACCAATGAGACATTTGATAAAAGGAGCTTTTGTGTTCAATTCCTTCTCTTTGCCTTGAGCACATGGGAACTTTAAAAGACAGGGTCAAACTGCATTATCTGATACTCTAGACACTGTTGGCTTAGTGAACACAACTATGTACAGCAAAAGAACTATCCAAAACCAGCTAACCTTCATGTTTTACATCTCTTTACATGTAAAGATATCATTACCATCCATTTCCAGCAACAAGGGCACCGTCAAATGAGTGTTTGGCAAGTTTGCAGGTCACCTGTACTGGTCCCATCATGTTTGCGTGGCCTTTCACTTGAATCCACATCTCTTGCATCAACAACCATATACCTTGTATACAAAACCATATCTGTAGATAATTGAAGGCATTTGAAAGTCTTCCTTAGTCTGATTGCTTCCATGTGAGGGCATTAAATGTTTGCCAGTATGTGTAGAGGATTGGGTGTGTTTTGTTTCAATGATGGTTTCAAGGTGGAGATACGATTGGCATTCACAAATTGCATGAGGAGCACAATATTCTGCAAGAGGGGAGTATGGCGGAAATCCAAAGGTTGAGTGCAAGCAAACAATATGCAATTTGCATAGGGAGTTGAAAAATTAGTAAGTGAAGGGGCATGGGATTTGGAGGCTGGGATGCAATTTGCAAAGATTGCAAAATTGCATGGAGACTTTGGAGTTCTGTAGAATACAAGGCTATTGGGGTGGCAGGGTGAAGGAGGAGGGCCAAGAAGCAATTTGCAAAAGGGGGGCCCAAGCCTCTAAAATGGTTTATAGGAAGCAGGATAGATGATCAATTTGCAAAAAAAGCTTAACTGCATGAAGGGTTAGCAAGTATGTGAAGGATGAAGTTTGCAAGGGGTGGATCAGCAAACTACAAATGCAGAAGGGAAGCCCGTTGACAACGTGGGGATTGAAGAATCAGGGTGGTGGTGCAACAGCACAAAGTGAGTGAAAGTTCGTAGTATAAATGAGGTGAATGAAGGTTGAAGCACAGTTTGCAAATTTGCACAACTGCGCTAGAATTCAAAATGTCATCGTTGTCAGCATATTGACCCAAAAGCCCTCAAACTTGACAATTTAGACACTTAGGCACATGGCTACGATTGTGAAATGTATGAGGCACAACACAATGCATGATCTTTCAAAGGGGCCCATTGAAGAAGATTTCAGATTGGTTATCAATGATGAAAACAAAGATGTAATATTCAGAAATTCAAAAAATACACAAGAACAGATGGCACAAATATTTATCCTGGGAAAACCCTCCAGTTGAGGGTGAAAAACCCAGCCACACCAAAATTCAATCTTTTATTGAAAGCTCAGACTGGATACAATGCTTCATAAGCTTAATTCGATACACAACAAGCCTTATGTATTTCATAGCAATACAATACACAACAAGCCTTATGTATTTCACCGATTCTCAATACAAGAATGATCGGCGCATCAAATGATCACACACGGATTATACACAAATAATGTTTGAAGCAGAAAACAAAAGATCGCTTGATGCAGATACAATGATGACTCTCAGACATACAGATTGCCGTTCCAGTTGCAATGATATCACACTACCTTACCCTTGAATAAGCACAACACAAAAAACTCGCCTGTTGCTAGACACCACGAAGAATGTCTATGACGAAGCTAAAACAAAACTAAAACTGAAGCACCAAGAAGAATCCACGGCAGTTACACTACTTGCCATTATGAATAACCACGCAGTCACAAAGATCATTGATGCTATGGGAAGACATAAAGGATACACAATGGATCCCCATAATAGTGGAAGACGCACCCAACTTGAGCGTATCCGGCAAGCATAGAATTCCAAACAACCTCATTACCTGACGACGCTCGACCTTCATCTTCATTAATTTCGAACGGTGACGGTTACATATGAATGCCGTTTCACCTTCAAAAACCGACTGAACAACTAACACAAAATTCACCACAAATATGAGATGTACACCATGGCATATCAGCTGGCAACGATGAGACAACTAGGCTGCACACACATACACACGAAGACAGACAATTACGGTAGAATAAAAAAAGCAGAGTGAGATTGAACTAACAACAACACAAATGAAGGAACCATATAATGATAGAACCGTTCACGATCATCTTCGCAGATAACAGAGAAATGAAAGCACAGTCCACCAATGAACAGGTTCAAATTGAACACAGGAGAAATGTCGACTTCATATAAGCACAAACACCACATGTACGAATGCTAGCTCCTGTTGCTACCAAAACATTAACAATTTGTGGTACCGTTGATCAAACCAGCAGTTAAGTTCTTGTATTTGCTTAGTTTATAAATTTAGTAGGAAATGCCAAGTTATCTAACACGCAAAATTAAGACAATATACATAAAATTTTCACTAACAATAAGATAATATATGCCAGTTGTATTATCACAAGTAGAGATATTCTCTATAACAATGATGAAATCTTATTGTATATCAACTCCTAAAGACTGCTATGTAACACTTAATAAGGATTCATTCATTGGACCTTGAGTAACATTATTCTTGAACCAAATAAAATTTCATCAAGTAATAGAGTCTTGAATTCTGTCTTCTGTGATCTGTTTAGGTTTCAGCGAGACGTATTATTAATAATGGTGATATTATATTATCGAACTCCCAACTAAGCCGAAGAACATTTTTAAGGTGTTCAGGCATATTCCTACAGCAATAATACACTTGCCATGTACCTAAGCAACAATACCCTTTTCTTCTATGGTTGTAATTTACACTAAAATAGTGTCAAAAGGTTGCTAGTATAAGTTAGGATTATTTATTATTTTTAAACCTTTTTTAATTAAATTTTCTTGGGCCCCAAGCAGAATCTCCTTGAAATTTTCCTAGATTCCAGCCACAGGCCTTTGGATTTGGTTCAGATACATTCAATGGGTGAACCCTTTTGGGGCAGACCCAAACTGGGATTAGAGCCCAGTTTGGATTGGATTGGGTTTGTCTTGGGTTCCTCCAAAACCTAGTAACGTAGCTCCATAGAAAAAGGGTATACATAAAAATTATGAAGAACTACAAAAATTATAACAAAGAAAAATAAATTATTTAGCAGCACCAAGCAAGAAAATGTTGCTTTCATAAAATAAATTTATAACAGCAATGACAGGGGTTCTGTTTCTGCAACATAAGGTCATGCTTAATAGCCAAACAGTATAGGCTATTAGTATTTTAAAAAAAAAATGAACTTTTCTGTTTGTTTAATATTATTTTATTTTCATTTCAATTGTTGTTATTCTGTTTACATACTATAAGTCAGAAAGCCTAGTGGGTTATTTGCCATAAAACTTGCTGGCAAATTTACCTACAAATCTCGTGATTTTATGGGAAAAACTTGCCCAAATCGCTTTGTCTTTCTACTTGAAAATAATTCATTGTTTAAAGCATTTTAGGCACATGACTGGTGATTTAGGGCATGCGATTTGGGACATGAATTTACAGGTTTGATCAATATTTTTTTCTCAATTTATGGAACGCATTTGGCAAGGCCATTTGTATTTTGTTTTTGCAAGTTCATGACCTGCAGGTTGCGAATTTATCATTCACAATTTGATATCCTTTGATTCCTTTCTATGCTGGTGTCTGAAAGTGTTGAAATTTCACTTTTATAATTCAAGCTTGCGAGTTGTTTAAACTTGCAATACAAATAATTGTCAATTAAATGACCTGTAAGCTTTCAGGTCTTTAAAACTTGCAATATGAACAGAATTTCATTTAAATGACTTGCATGCTTGAGTTTTCACAACTGTCACGATGAAAATTCAAGTCTATAGGTCAGTTGAGTTTGCAATACAAATAAAATTATATAATCTCCAAAACTAACATTCTATTAAATGATCCGCAAGCTTGGATTTTCACAATTATAACAATGAAAATTCAAGCTTGTAGATTGTTTAAACTTGCAATATGAACAAAATTATATTAAGTTGATTTGTATGCTTGAACTTTCATGATTATAAATGTGAAAATTGAAGCCTGCAGGTTGGTTAAATCTGCAATATGACTTTTTTTTGTAAATTCATATAATTTCCACAACCAACATTATATTGATCTCTGAAAACATTTATGCAACATTTTTAAATTTTTAAATTTTTTTGAAATCTAGGCTGCTGTCGATGGTATTTCTGACTTTTTTATGTTGTCTCCTTTTTGCTAGCTTTCATTTTTATTTTTAAAAAATTGAATATGGCTTCATTGATAATTTTCATTGATACTGAAACTTGAAGTTCATATGTATTAAGAGGTTGAGTTTGTTTTCGGTCTATGATATGTATGAAACTCTAATTTTGATTTATATATGATGAAAATTAGTAAGATGTTCTATGCATTCAGTAATATGTGTTTTTGAAGTATTTTTTCAAATGTTGATAAATTTGTTGAGTTTTTGCAGAGTTTTTCCCATAGTTTTTGCTAGGTCCCATATTTTGAATTTTTTTTGGCTTGTCGAGTAATTGCTGAGCTCTAGTTTTTCAACCATGAGATATACATATACGTCGATAATTTTATATTGTTGATTCTCTATGTTATGGTAAATCGATGTGATATTAAATAGAGGAGACGAAGGCTCCTTAAATAGATTTACAAAGACAATGTTTCTAAATGAAACAAATAGAAACTACCTAAACTAACTAGGACAACTAAGATGACCATTAAAGAAACATTACATTATTTTAATACTCTCCCTTAATGGTCATCGTTCTAACTACCCTACAAAAGACATTTGTAGGTCTTTTGGTCACAAATGCATAGAAAGTTGCCCCCTTTTGGTCACGGATGCATAGAGAAGGCTTACCCCATCTCGTCAAAATGTTCTGCAAAATGAGCCTACCGCTGAGACCCTTCCTGATTCTGCAAAACTTTTGCAAATGACCAAGATAACCAAAAACATGTTAACCCGATGTTGGTAAACAAAGGTATCAACTCCCTGTAGCCAGAGACATTGGGATGAAGCTGAAACCGTGATTTTGAGGAAAAATTGCCAAACCCTCTTAGTAAATGAGCACTACGCCCCAAAACAGACTGCAAGATACCATGGTTTGTCAAGAACTTTTGCAGATGAGCACTAGGACTCAAAATAGACTGCAAGAAGCTATGATTTTTGTGGAAAAAAATGACAACCCTACAATGATTTTTTTTTTTTTTTTCTGGAAAAAATTGGAAAACCTTGAGACTGACCATGCCAGTCATGATTATTTCGAAAAATCCAAACACGATTTTTGAGGAGAAAAATCGATCAAAACTAGATGCTAAAACATTAGCGAGTAGTTGGCTCAAAATACGAGACAAGATCAACATACCAAACTTCATTTTTTAGGAAAAACGGTAAAACCCTTTTTGCAAAATGATTTTTAAGGTAAAAAATCGCACAAAACCCACAAATTTTTTATGGACAAATTATAAAACCCTCCTAGAATTTTTTAAAGAAAAAATAATGAAAACCCACCCAAAATTTTTAAGGGAAAAAATTCTGAAAACCTGTCCAAAATTTTGGAAGGGAAAAAATTTATGAAAACCCATCGAGAATTTTAAGGGAAAAAATGATTAAAACCCATCACTAATTTTTTTAGGACAAAAATTAGAAAACACATATATTGCACAAGGCATGAACACCCATCGCAAAAAGCAAAGGTTAAAACCCGTGCGAAAATTGGAAGGGTCGACACAAGATCTGGTTCGTCGAAAAAAACTTGATTTGGTTAATTGACACCTAGAGATGGATGATTACCAGATGAAAACGTGGATGCAAACCAAGTCGTAGAAAAACGACAGAAAATCCTTTGCAGGAAGAAAACATTGGCTCGTGAAGGGATGCGATGCAAAAATGACAAATGTCGTGGCAATAAAGAAGACATCCTAGAGACGTTGAACGGAGATTAGGGCACTTGAACAGAAAAATGACACGTAGAAAGCAAGATGCAGATCGCAGACAAAGAAAATCGACGCCCAGATATGACGCGTTTTTGCAAACTTCTGAAAAAACGGCGGCAATGATGTCTGGTAAAACCTTTGTTGCCAAAATATGTAAAACCTTTGCATTGCCAAAACCTGGTAAACCCTCGTGGGCTTTGAAGAGGACAGAGTCGTCAGGCCTCTTGAGGCCGAACAAAACAAAACGACACAATCTCCTGCGAAAAATGCATCCAGTCGTGTGAAACACCTAGAATGGTGACAAAAAAATTGCGATTTTGCACTAGAAACCCTTGAAATGTGCCAAAGAGGCAGATTGCAATTTTTCCTAGAAAAAAATGGCCTTTGAAAAAATCAGAGAGAACCATTTCTCAGAAAACCCTAGGTGGGCCCTACAAAATCCTCTACAAAAAAACTCCAAATTTTTCAACAAAAGAACCTCCAATGATTTTGTTTCATAAAAAACGAAAAAACAAATTTATGGGAAAAAATTCCTGATAAGAAGAGGCTACAAAATTTTGTTTAAGAAATTCGCCAAATTTTATGAAATCGCATCGACCCACTCTGGTACCATGTTATGGTAAATTGATGTGATATTAAATAGAGGAGACAAAGTCTCCTTAAATAGATTTACAAAGATGATGTTTCTAAATGAAACAATCGTCAATTGAAGATGAAAATAGAAACTACCTAAACTAACTAGGACAATTAAGATGACAATTCAAGAAACATTACATTATTTTAATAGATCATTCCTAAGATTGGCTAGGATGCTTCTCTTGCTCCTAAATTACACCTACCCAGGAATTTCCCATAGGCTTCTGTTGAGTGTGATGAGCTTTTAGGGGTAATTGCAATGAAAGTTTTGGTGATAAAAAACTTGTTCTCACAAGAAGTATACAACATATGACTTCAAGATGAGCATAGTTGGCCTTTACAATGAATTTGTCATCTCAGTTTAATATTTTTGTATTTTTCCTATATGATATTTACATAAAAATGATTTCTAAGCATATGAAAATTACATGATGAATTATTAAAAAAAATGCTTAGTGCCTTTGGGGTATTTGGTGTTAAGTGTCCTTGAGTTTTTTTATTGAAATATAGGGTCCTTGAGTTTTTTATTGAAATATATGTATTTTGTTTTTCTTGTGAAAATAGTTCGCAGTGTGGGAAACGAGCAGTTCGACAAGCCTACCACATGTTGTGTACAGGTAAAGTAAAACATGAGGAAAAGTTACGTTCTGAGTCTATTTGATAGTTATGGTCTTCTCACCTCTGGATTTTCATATATTCTGTATATCTTTTTAGCACTTTCTGGTTTTTCACATGTACTACGTATCCTGTCAATATTGTCTTGCTTTTCATGTTTTCTTTATATATTTTATTCTTTTCCTCTTTTTAAGGTTTATCTGTTATTCTGTTCAATACATGACAGCTTGTGCTAAAGAACGGGGGGTTTGTGCTAAATGCTCTCATGTTGTGGAAAGTATAATTGGAAGGTAATCCTCTTATCATTAATTTATGAAGTGCTCAGAATGAAACTTGTACCTTATTTTTAAGTAAGGAAAAATACAGTTGTGGTTACCTCTGTAGGGTGCTCTATCTTTGAATTTTTTTTAATATGCAATTTATGTTCTTAGAGATGCAGAAGAAGTAGAGGCTGAGCGCAAGCAATTGGAAGAGGTAGGGAGGCTTGGTTTTCCTTGCTATTAATAATAATTGTGGAAAAGGTTTTTTTAAATCAATGGTACATAATTTGATTGGATATTGTGATGCTTCACAGGCGATAAAGAACTCGCGAGAGAGGGATCGAAGGACATTATTACGTGCTGTAAGTTCCATCATCAATTCTGTATTATCAGATTTATTAAATGCTCGTCTCTACAAATCTCCAGGTTCTCTTATATTAATCTTTTTTCTGATTCTGTTAAGTGGTAGAGCTAATGTGTTACTGCATAAACATTGCACTAGTGATTGATCATGGAAAATCTATAAATTATAGAAATTTATGACTGAGATCCCATGTTCTATACTCTTACGCACTGTCATTTCTTTTCTTGTTGCATTTCTAGACTTTACCTCCAAGAACTCTCCCACTATAACTGAGGGCTAAGCAGCTCTCTCACAGCTGAGGCCATGACCTCCTCTAACCTACTACTGGGTCTTTTTCATCCCAGATCTTTCAGGTCTGCAACCTCTTCAAAAACGAGATAAATCTACACTTTTATAAAACTCCACTACCCAGGATTGTGGGGCCCCACATAATTCCTGTACTGCCACGTCACAAAAACCATGATCCAGTGGGATCCTTCAAGCTATAAATATCATACTCATTCTACCTTCCGTTGCGGCATGGCAGCCTGTTTATTATCCGTGGAGTTCCATTTTAATATTTGTATTGCCAATGTATATAAACCACCATAAGAAAATAATACAATTAGTTATCTAGATCAGATTACACTGTGGGTTGAGATCTCAAACCTGAAGCATATTATCTTTATGGGGGGGCGGGGGGGGAACTTTAATACTATTGAAATACAGCAGAGAAAAAAGGTGGTCTTCTATTTAATCACAGAATTTCTAATGCTTTTCCTCCATTTCTCTCTCAAACTTCCACAATTGATTTAGATTTTTTCCAAGGAAAATATTTTTTGTGTAGTTGAAGGAAGAGAATTCAATATACAGGATTCAGGAGTAAAAATTGACAGCATTAGTGTTACCGAAGATCAGACCACAAGTCCACATATTATAAATCCCGGAGACTGATACAACACTCCCAGGTCAGTGTTTGATAGATTTAGGAATCAGTAGGTCAAAAAACAATCCCAATATTAAACAGTTAAAATTTTATTATTTTAATGTACGTAGCTTCTGTCACTCAGTGTTTCATTACAGGGTTCTTGAATGGTGGAATGAAAGTATTTTAAGTACAATAATCATAAGTGAATAATAATAATCCTTCCAGAAGATACAATGTTCAACTACAATATTACGCATAAGATTCCAAATCTTTAACAATGTATGTTACAGTCTACTAAAACCAATTTTAGAAATCAATTAAATGATAAACTAAGGCAATATCACAGAAAGAGCAGTACAATATACAGATATAGAAGTATCTTGTTACAACCAATTCATTAAAGAACTACAACCACCTTATAGCAACCTTATTAAGAACGACAATTTGAATTAACCCATTACCTTCCAAGTTTAAATATACATTTTATTATATCATTATTCTAATATTCTATTGGGTCACCGAATGACTAAACCAGAAAGATCTGGAGGTTTATCATTAAATTATAATATGGCTCCTATACATTTTATTATATCATTATTCTAATATTCTAATACCCCACCGAATGACTAAACCAGAAGGATCTGGAGGTTTGTCATTAAATTACAATTTGGCTCCTAAGTTTTGTAAAAACAGGAAGAAATATTTGCACAAGCAACCTTCAGGACAGTAGACACTTGAGAAAGACATATAAAAGGAGCAAAATGAACACGCTCTGTTGTGGAATAATTATATGGTTTGCTTGTCCTTTGAGTTGGTGCGTCTGAGTTTGGGAATTTATCGTGCTCACCTTCAAAATGCCATTGGTGCTGTCGAAGTAGAATAGGCAAATACCATGAAGACAGACTTTCCTGGAGAAGAATTGTGTATCAATTGGAATGGAGACACCTTTAGTTATGAATTTTTGATACACAAGTGGAGAACCTTCCATAGGATAACACACTAAAATACTCAATGAATCAGAAGGTACATCTACCACTGCCACTTAAATACTAGCTTTTGTACTAACCTCCTCAGGTTTATGATTGGACCAAGTTTCCTTTGTTGCAACATTCAAACCAGGATCAGCAAGTTTATACGAGCCTTTGTACACATCATCTGGTCTAATGCTTTGAGCAACTATTTTATCCTCCATGGTTAAGCATGCTTGATTCAAAGTTGTATTGGGATGGGTGACCTCTTGGTGCTTCACCCCTATATGCATTATTGGAATGAGTGCCAAGTGGATCATTTATGCTCTTGAGGGAGGGGATTATGTGAACAACTATTATTGAATATGGGTCAATGAGTTTCACTCAAAAACTACACAATTGAATCTTGATAAATCTTCATAGTGTTTATACAGAGCAAAAAATTCCTCCTAGTGTCAGTCTTTTTTTATCTTGCTTTAAATCTGAAGCAATGCACTGTCCTTGAATTGAAGTAGAATGTTAGAATGTTTTGTAATTTGGCTAATCAACAGCATATTTTTGTTCAGACTTAGAACATAGCTAACATTTGACACTAAAAGTTTGATTTCATTATTGAGTACAATTCTCACATCATTTATCTCTTCAATTGTATACGACTTGCCTTCACCAAATAAAACAAATCCCCGTGACTATCATCAACAATAAACTTGATATACCAATTCATTTGACATGTGAAGTGTTTGGAGGCATTTAGATCAAAGAATTAACAATTGCTTCTAACATTGTCTAAAAATCATCTATGCAAACTTTTCAACCATATTAGTTTTGTTTTGTGGCTTGTGGGATTGATCATACCATTTTTTTTTGCAATCTTACTTGACATGCCCAAATTTTTGATTTAGAAGCATTCGACCTTTCTGTGGTTGTGAAGTGGGAGAAAGTGAATTGTAGCTTGTACCTTGAAATTGTGCAGTAGTCACACTTTTTGAATTCCTAGAAGTAACTTCATTCATTTATTTTTTGTTGACGTTCCTTTTGTGTAGATATGAATTGACCTATTCAAAGGTCAAAGCCTACTTTTCCATTTAGAGACTATAGATTTATAGAAGTCTTAAAAGGAGGGCAATGAATTATTGATGATCAGAGCAACCATATCGCCCTTCTCCATTAATTTGTTGACAATGGCAAGCTGACTCTGAATATCCTTGATTTTTAGATGTTATGGTGGAGGACCGTTTTCACAATTTAGTAGATTTTTTTTTAATTCATGTTTTGGTCTTTTTTAGAAGTTTGGTACTTATCTTTTTACATTACCCCACATTGCACTAGTAAACATAGCATTACAGACTTTTTAGACATAATTAACTTGAGCAATATTAGGGCTTCCTTATGAGATTTTTCAAAATCATCTGGATTATTGGCTGGCCTAATTTTGGAGCCTAATGATATTCTACCACACATTTGATACTCCACAACAAACAGTATTTTGTGATTCCATATATTATAAATTTTCTTGATGAATTTTTGATTATTTGGTAATATAAAATTTTGAATATTTGCTATTACAGTTGCACAATAGGAATATATAGATACACAAGATTCAAGTGCTAACAACCCTAATAATTTGATCCAATAAATAAATTTTTCCTGAAACCCTAATATTTTGTAAATCCCTTCAGTCTTCCAAACAAAGTTTCAAACTTCTAACAAATTTTTGAGACTTTGAAGCAGAGATCAGATTATACAGACTAGAAATTCTGGAAATTATTGACACAGCCCTTGTAATGTCCCCTTTTTGAGATTGCCGTAATTCTTGCCCTAGAATCATAAATTCCATTAAAATAAGATTGTAAGATAGTTAGAGATATAAATTCACCACTTAAAATGCCCTCTAACAAAATAAAGTCTGATTTAGATCATTCGTGGGGGTCAGTATTGAAATGTGTATGTTTTCGATATAACCACTGAGTTGAATGGCTTTGTTTGGTTTGTATTTGAAATAATACTCTTCTTAGCTGCTAATATGAGTATGATATGAATGCTATCTTTTTAAGCGGAAATCATCCTGATTTATGTTAGAAGAATATAATCTCTGATTTTATATATAGATCTAATTGTTGTCTCTGATTGTTAACCTTATTAGCCTGTATTAGATAAATTATATCACTGCCTCAATTATGTAATACTTCTGATTGCTTTCTTTATTTATTCTTCTTAAACTATGCGGTCCCCTTATGAAACCTTTCCCAATATTAGTGATTTGGACTTTTGCTTCCATATTTGTATCTCTATTGGTAGATATAGACCCCTATAGATTTGGGTTCTCAAACTGCAATTCTTATTGTCCCTCAATTATCTTAACGGCAATTGATTTTAGAATATAATTTCTCCAATCAGGTTATCAAAGATGACTCACACCAGAACTCTTTGCAATGCTAATTACTTCCACCTCCCGATGTGCAACAATGAAAACTATATTCACAAACAGAAAATCTATTCATTACTTATTGTAGCCAAGATGTCTGATATGATCATTTCAGGATATCAATAATCTTTTCTATCTGGTTTGGACAAAGATTTATTGCAAACACTGAGTACTGAAATCGTGCATAGGAAAGCAGCTATCAAAGATGGCTATGCTTGTGCGATTAGCTTTCATACTCCTCCCGTAATTCATTCGATGATTTATGCATGAGATACTTAGTTGATATGCATTTTTCCTGTGATTGCGGTCTTGTGATGGAGTTTTGGATGCCTTGAATGGTCCATGGGTGTCGCTATTGCCGGTAATCCTCTTATTTCTTCATCTCCCGTCTTCATATATAGTTGTCGACTGTTCAACTAAAATGACTAATGTAATTCTATGATGCCCATTGTTTATTGTTATTGCGGACTGAATTCTATTGTTGAGTGTATTTGTTCTTCCTGATTTGATGATCAGCATTGAGTGTATAGGATATATATAATTTCATTGGATTGATTCCCTGTATGTTCCAGCTCCTCCCCTTTCCCCTTCTGGGTGAAACAATTAACTCCTTATACCCACACAGAAGAGGCGACTCTAAGGTTGCGACTTGAGTCGATACATTCATTCACATCGTTCATATTATAGTATATGTTAGATTTATACATTCGATTAGTATTATAGTTAATAAGTTACAATTATAATTATTATTGTTTATTTAAATGATATTATTTATTTATAATTAGTAATTATTTATTTATTTTCATATTTTCATATTATTTTATTATATTGTAATAATATTATTTGATATATTATTAATTAATTTGTTATTAATTTATTATTTATTGTTTAATTATTATTTTATTAATTATATCTCTAGTTTATCATTCATTTATTTAGTTTATTTATTATGAATTATTTGTTTATATAATAATTATTTATTATTAGATCTTATTTCAAAACAAGGATGAGTAATTAGGGTTTTCAATCGGGGGATATGACAGCACTCTCCAGATTTTTAAATCAGATTGGGATTTGGTAGATAATAAAATAAAGAGTTACCCACAAAATCTCATTTTAAAACTCTTGCTTATGGTTTCTGCTTGTGCCCTTGTTGCAAACTTGCAACTATTCTGTGACTAGCTGCCTTTGCCAATCTTTGCAAAGTTGTTGGTTCACTTCAGGGGTCCGCATGACCACGACAATTTCATCTCTTTTGCCTGTGCCTGATTGATGGCCTTTTAGACAGTTCCTACAACATCACAGGTTTTCAACACTCCTGCAGTCATTAGGAATCCCTGCTCCTCAAATGGATGGTACATTGTTAAGAACCACAGCACAAGAATGACAATATTCATATACAGCCTACAAGTGGGAAGCCTCACCATACTACTAGTTCAGACACTGTTAGTAATCCATTTAGGTTAAAACAACTTTCAAACATACGGCAGCACATCAAGCCCACTGCCAACATTAACCACCAACATTCTAAAGACATGACTAGAGAGCTGACAGTAAAATCACAGTGGAATACCTTATCAACAAACTCTTATAGTTTTGCTAAGGACTTACAACAGCTAGCATACAGCAGGGTATAGAGCATGGAATCCTGCCAAACTGTTTCCAACCTAATCAACAAATGTGATTGATAAAGCTCAAGGGCAACTCACCCTAGCACTAATAAAACTTACAGAAAATAGTGCCATTCTTAGCAGGAAGTTAATTGATAACAGTCACAATTATCTATATTTGATGGTTGATCCATTTTGTATAACAACTTGTCACAGCATTTCAAGAAGAATAGCAAGAGTCATAAATAATTAACAAATCGGAAACCCCAATGTTGACACGTAATAAAGCAATTAGTCATTAATGTAGAACAGGCTGCAAGAGAGAATAGTCCTTTTAAGGCCACTGTTAACATCCCCAAGCGATGACCATTGCCAGAGTAAGAAACCCCTCAATGAATTAAAGTGCAATTATATCCTCCTAATAAACTTCTACAGTATTGTCAGGAGTTCATTGAACTAGAAACATCATTGTCAACATGAAATTCCACCCAGAAGTTTCCTTTCATTATAAAGTTAGGGTATACTACAGAACATAATAACAAATATATTAAAGAAAAGTCTTACAATCTCAGTTATGCGAATTAAAGCAGGGCAACAGCTAAACTTCACATCCCTAGAGGAGTTTCTAGCATGTAGTCACAGCTAAATTGTTTACATCAAGTAAAAGGTTTACCACTTCTAGACATTGGGGATTAAATTTGACAAGATTTAATCATCCCGAACTTGGATCGCATACTCATCAGTTAAGAAACACAATAAACATTCTAACAACTCTCTCTTCCGTGCATAGCAGATCGCTAAGTCTACTCCTTTCAAGCAAGACTGGATTTGAGAGGGTTGAATTCCTCTGCCTCTGTCAAACCCTAGATTGTCCTGGGTTGGCATGGCAAAGTATCTCATTTTTCCATTATTATCTTTGTTTCCAAGACAAAAAAAAGGCATTCCGTTTTCAATAGTCATCAGCAAAAACAAGGGAAATAACTTTGAAAACAACCTAATTCCCAACTTGAATGGTTGCCATTGAATTATCCCTTTTAATTTTTTGCCAATCAGCCTCTCTCCATCTCATTAAGTCCATCTTTATAACCATCTCATTTCCAATTTCCATGCAGTTTAAAGGCATGATTAAAACATGAAAATTGCCGAGTTACCCTGTGTTCACCAAGCCTCTGTGGAACTGGAGTCACCATGAATGGGATTGAACTTGCTGCTTAAGCAGCAGTTCCCATAATGTAGGTTTTAACACTGTTGTTCTGCACAAGAACATAGTGCACACCAATGCCAAACACAAAGAGTACAGACACTAACCTTATCCTTCCAAAATTAACCATTATAACAATAATCAACATCTATCCAATATGACAGATGCTTCTCAAGTGAGTCAAACACAATATTTCCCTAGTACATGCAATGGTATATCATCTCATTCAACTTGGATACTCAAGCCCACAAGGTCAAACACAACCACACACCATTCATTGAATGAAATGCAAACATGTTGTAGCACACTAGACAATGCAAATGGTACTTGTCACGGTTGAAGAGATTTTTGGAGTTGGAGTAGTTCACCATGTTATTTATCTCAGCTTGCTATGGTATATACATGGAGATTAGTACATTATGGATTTAGGACACTAATTGTAAATCATAAGGACTAATCATGATTTGCATTTCAAAGCACATTTTTAATTAACATCACCAAACAATGCAATCAATAATTTAAACAATAATAAAATCAATTCAGGAATATATGTCAAAAATTTTAGTTTCAATTAATCTGAGTCTAATAACATTGGTTTAATTTAAGTTTCAAGTTTTTGTGGAATGTTAGAAAATTGTTCGAAGTGAAAATCAATTGTGTATATGTTGATTGCAAATCGACAGTGCCTAAAAGACTACATATACACAAGGTAAAGGAATGCCTAATGATTCACAAGCAACAAGGGGCAGGCCGATAGGTAATTCACAAGTTTTTGCTTAGCGTACGTTATCTTTCAAGGCTCCTCTTTCTATGTTTCAGTAAGATTGCTTACTCTATTTCAACTTCATAGCTCTTTGCAATGAATTTTTACGATAGAAACCTACATAATAATTGCATTAACTTAATATGTCTGGTACTTTTATAAAACAAAATATCATAAATAATAACAAAAGAAGTTTGTTACTGTTGACCATATATGAATAATTTTTGGTTTGATATGTTCTACCGAATAATATGTTGCTATCCTGTCCATTAAATGGGATTTTTGCTTTGGAGTTTTATTCCTGTTTCTAAAACTTTTGAATCTTGCATCATTTGAAAGTTCTTATATCAAAATGGTTTGTTTTGAGAGTAAAATTTAGTTGAAAATTATTAGTATGTTTGCTACTAAATAGTAGATTTAAATTAAATTGAATTAGATGACACATATTGTGATAAAATTAGATTATGTTGTTACTGTAATGCACACAATAGACAACAGGCAAACAATCTCGTGATTTCAATCGTTTGTTTTGACTGTCTTTGATGTATAACTCCAAATCGTAAATGACTTGATTCCATGTTTTGTCACAGATGAATAAGAATCAACAAGAGGGGATGCACACAACCTTAAAGAGCCTAAAAATTAAAGCAGAAAATGAACTTGAAAGTGACCAGTCTGAATTGGCACTAGATGATAATGATAGTAACGAAGAAGCTGAACATAGCAGTGAGGATGATACATCAGATAATGAGGAAGGTATTTTTGAGAGTGGAGGTAGGTTTGAAGGCAAAGATTTGAAGTAGGTGAAGATTTGAGAGGGTATTGCCTGTTCCAGACCTAGATTTTTTGCATGGAGGTTTGGATATGGGAGTCACTTTTTTGCGTGAAGTTATGTTTTGTCTTCCCTATCATTCAGTTTGGTCTAAAATTTTAAAAAATATTTGCAATGTTGTACAAGTAACTGACCAAATAAAAAATGGGCATCTTTTAGTTCTCTTTTCTAGTTGTGTATTCATCTTGTGAGCAATTTCAAACAGTCGCATTAAACAACATCCAAGTCAAATTTTGCCCATGGACATGATGTCTAATCAATCATTTTCCATAACACATAATTTATTTTAAGATTTCAATTTACTGATATCCTTTGTAGAACACATGGATATCGGGTCAGAGAAATTTTGACAGACAAAAACTGCATCTGTCAAAATCTTTGACCGAAATTTCATTGTCATCCTTAATGAAATTGACAATCAAAGCAAATATCCATGAGAAGCACATATGCACTCACAACCTTTTTCAATGAAAAATAGCCTGCTTGCCTCCATGTTGTGGGAAAGCAACAAGAAAGAATAGATCCAATAAGCAACAATTGATAGACTCAATGTAATAAGTGAAAATGATGAATACACTTTCCAAGGGGCCAAGTACTTTGTTAGTAGATAATGTACAACGTCACGTAATGGGGATCACTTGAGCAGGCATATCTCTCACCACTCTAAAGCGAGAAAATTAGAGGTGAGAGGTTTGATAGAATAGGCATGTGTGCAGTCAAAGGGTAGGTAGCCCCTGCTAAGATCCCCGTGAGCATTAAACTATGGCATGAAGTTCTTGAAGATGGCTGTTTCCACTTCCCATAAGGCAATCAATGTCCGAGAAGAAATAACTTGCTCTACTCTTGTGTTTTAATTTGTTTTTTCTCTGTTGTGTTTTACATATTGTAAAGCTATGAGTCTAAATCTATGATAATATTTGTTTCAATTGTAATTATGTGGTAGCTAGGTGCTTTTTCTTTCTAAAATATTCTTTTTATCATATTTTTACCTTACGTATTGTTCAAATTGATATTGTCAGCTTTTGGCTTAATGGCATCTTGAAGAAAGAACTTTGATTGATAGATTTGTGGGTCCTATATGTTTGGTCCCAAAGCACTTCAATCTTGCGTCACTGAGAACCAGAAGTCTGCCTGTTCCATTTGTATACTTGCGGAGATGTCTATGCAGGCATCATAAATGTAAATCTTACCAAGGAGGGACTTAGTTTTTATTTTTTTTACTCTCCTTGGTAAGATTTAGGTTTCTAATGGCTGGATAGATGCTGGGTATTTTGTAGGTACTTATGTTTACCAAATCCAATCAAAATTTTGGTTTTAAGGGGCAACATGCTTTCTCATTTAATCGTTGATTTTTGTAAAGCCATATCTCCCAATTTGTAATCCCAGGATTGTGTCTATTTGTGTCTATTTGGTCTTGACGTTGCTACCTAGAAACTTTGTGGTGAGCTTATATTTGGTAAATATTAGAAATATATTTAGGAATAAATAGTTACAAAGATTTTACCATTCTACTTAATATTAAATCATGATAAAATTTGTGTAAATGTTGATCTTGAAAAACTTTTGCTCCACAATGTTTTTGATTGCAGGGAAAAATAGGTTTTGAATGGGGACCCGAAACCCCTTACAAGCTAGAATAAAAGTTTAAACAATTAAGCACTCCAAAAAGAAACAAGACTGGAAACTAGTACGCTAAAGCCAAAACTAACAACAAAAAACTAGGAAAAAACCAAAAGCCAGAGACCAGCAAAAAAGACAAACCACCAGAGCTCTAGACAAGCTCCTTACAAGCCTCAGCGGCTTCCTGCTTCGCTTCAGATATCTTCTTTATCGCTGCATTGAACTTTGAGAGTTCCTGGATCCTTTCATGAATTTTCTTCTTTCTTGCTGATCTAGTACGTTTCCCGGGGCCATCATCTTCCAGGTTCTCTGTGATATCCTCTATTTTTTTATTGGGGGACCCAATATCCAGCTCTGCCTTAATAGTCAGGAAACAATCCATGGCCGAACCCATAAAATTGTTGTAGTCTTGCATATGTTTTTTCATGGTATTCTCCATGGTTTCCATTCTGGCTTGTAACTGCTGCACATTATTGTCCTCATCATTAGTAACCTTGTCCACCATAGTTTTAGGGCCAGACTCCAGCTGAGTCTGTAGAGAGTCCACCTTAGCAACAATCAAATGGTGCTTGAGGTTTAAATTCTTGATCTCCTGGAACACCCATTTCATTAACCGAAAGAAGTACATGGAAGCAGCTTTGGCCGTTTGGAGGACCCCAAAGGGGGGATCGATCTTATTGTCCATGTCATCCCTCAGTAATTGAACATTCCTTTCTTGCAAGTCCACCGTTTTGATGAAAGGGATGTTTCGAGAATTACCAGGGGCATTGTCTGTCTTCCCCTCTGGTAAAGTCGACTCCTTGGCAGGGGAAGTATTCTCCACCTCCGTCGCATCCTTCTGAGTGTCCTGACCACAATCCATAACAACTTCAAGCTTCGGAGATATAAAGACATCATGGTCTTCAGAACTGTCATACTCAACCAGAATTGGCACTTTCTGACCTCTCACATCCTCCTCCTTCTTATCCTCTTTGTTCTTCCTGCTATCAGAGGTTTTTCCTTTGTCCATAGAGCCCGTAACCTCTTCATCCGTGTTAACATTCTCCTCTGAAACCGAATTCGAGACTGAGGAAGCAGAGTAACTATCTTCCTTGGTGGAATCAGCCATATTATCATAGCCTTCCACACTATTAGCAGAGGTGTCCGTATACATGGTAGTCTCCTTATCCTTCTTTAATTTTTTACCTATCAGACTCTTATCTTTCACATTCACATCCCTAATTCTCTTTTTACCCGAACCAGATTTAGACGGGGTTATGACAGGGCTTACACTAGCCATCTTCTTTATGTGTTCAACAATTAATAGAATCAACCCTTCATGAAGAATGGGTTTCTTCTCCTTCTTGTGCTGGGAAATGCTAGAACGGAGAGATTGCAAAATATAGAAAGGCAGGGAAACCCTAATTTTATGCCGAAAATGATAGAGCAAAACAAAGTGGTAAGAATGGACTCTTTTAAACCTACCGTCCAGGGTAACATACTCCATAATCGCCATCATAACAGTAGCCCAACTTTCTTTGAACGATGCCACATCATAGCATCCTCTAGACTCTTTTACAAGACTTTTTTTCTCCTCCTTACTCTTGGGAAAGCGCCGAATGGCCTTTCGTGATACCTTATTGTCCCGGAAGAATTTGATGCCCTTCGTGCTAAGCCCAGAAATCTCAGCTATGAAATCCTCCGTGATGTTCACAGTGATGCCTGCTATGGTAACAACCCCATTTTTCCAGGAATCAACAAATAATTTGGTAGCACTGTCTTTCGCCCCATGCAATCTTTCCATGTAGGTGGAAAGACCACCCTTCTCAAGAATATCCCAAACTTCCAGCATTTTTCTCCATTTGACACAGTCCTTCGACGCTGCGGTTAAGCCCACCTCCCATGATCGCACAGCTCACATAGACGGTAAAAAACGCAGAGAGAATCCAACTGTTACGAAAATTGGTAACATTGAAATTAACAAGGGTTAGCTCGTGTCTATAATTAGAGTTCTTGGGAAAGACACCACTTTTCGTGCTCATTTTCCTCTGATTTTTTAAAAAGTGTCTAATCATCATAACTTCTCAAGATACGCACAATCAACCCTTTTGCTTCGGGATCTGTCGAAGGCCAACTTGGCTTTGATATCGACGGTCAGATTTTTATAATCGTGCCAAATCACGATGTCCCTGGCTTTAACTGCAAAATTGGCCAACTCATCCGCTGTACCATTCGCTTCCCTATAGGCATGAGAAATAATAACTTGATTGAAGGAATTAATTATGATCCTAGCCTCCTCGATGATCTCCTTAATTGTCCATGATGGCTTAGTCTTGTCACTAATACATTTTAAAATATTGAGTGAGTCACCCTCGATCCACACCTTCTGTGCCATGTGTTTCTTGACAAGTTTTAGCGTCTGAAGAAGGGCCATGGCCTCCGCCACGTGGTTGTTTTGCACCCCAATAGGTAAAGCTACCGCAACCAAGCAATTTGCCATGTCATCATGGATGAGGCCCCCACAGCCAGCTGGGCCAGGGTTGCCCTTGGCAGCGCCGTCGAAATTAATTTTTATCCATCCTGGCTGAGGAGAAAACCAGATGGCGTTCTCTCTAGGATGAGGTTTGTGATTAGCCATCCTCACACCCATATCACCAGCATTGAAATCCAGCATTCTGCCAGACGACATCTTGAAGTTTTCCTTAATACTTCTCTTTATCTTCTTAGCAATCACTTTTGGAGGAAGATCAATGTCCCTGAAGACTCTGTCATTGCGTTCTCTCCAAACCCACCATATTACATGGGGGGGAATAATATTCCACAAATGTTTATCAATGGGGGATTTTTCTTTTCGCCACTGATTACAAAAGCTTTCCATGTTATTGGGAAAAAACCACTTAATCTCGCAGCATTGTAATAATTCATTCCAAACCTCCCAAGCATATCTACAGTCAATGGCCAGATGGAAAACCGTTTCCTCAACATTTTTACATAAAAAGCATCTATTATTCAACATCATTCCCCGTTTCTGGAGATTGTCAATTGTAAGGATTTTATTATGCAAAACCAGCCAAAAAAAGATATTAATTTTAGGAATTAAAGAATTGTCCCACTCTTGAGCCCAAAAGGGGAGAGGATTCAGTTGCTTTAGTAAAAGCTCAGAACATGAAGCAACTGTGAAGATTCCAGAAGGAAGAACTCCCCAAAGGAGTTTGTCTTCACTTGAAATTTTAACCTTCCAGATCACTAGGTCAAGCATAAGAGGTTTTAACATTTCATAAGAAAGGGACAAATCAATCCACGAGCCATTCCTCCAATAGTCCCTGACCATAGTTCCATATCTCTGAATACACTGATTGATAACGGGTTGAAAGGCAACAATAGAATTTAGAGGATAATCTTTTATCCAAAAGTCTTCCCAAAACCGAATTTTTCTGCCATTTCCTAAAAACCACTTAGCCCCTTTAAAAGCCGCATCCTTAGCATTCTGAATGCTATTCCAGATGAAAGATCCTTGCACTTTCAGGTTAGTTTTCCAAAATTCTAAAATATGGGAAAAGGAGAAGAGGTATTTTTTATGAATTATATCATTCCATTCTCTTTTAACACCAAGAATTCTCCAAATCTGTTTTGCCAGCAAGGCCAAGTTGGTAGCTCTAGTAGGGCGGATACCCAGCCCCCCCCACTTTTTAGGTGTGCAGACCCTGTCCCAAGCAACTAAAGCAAATCTCTTTTTTTCCTCCACTCCTGACCACAAAAAATTTCTCTGGATTTTTTCAATGATGTCAACATATTTCCCAGGGATCTTGAACAGACTGAGAGCATAGACAGGGAGACTTTGCAATGACGCCTTAAGGAGCTGAAGTTTGCCAGCTTGGCTCAGGATGGCTCCTTTCCAACCAGCCAACTTCTTGTTAAATCTGTCAACAATACCACCCCAGAAAGAGTCCAGAGGTTTAAGACCAAGAGGGAGCCCCAGATAGGTTGCAGGAAGAGACTCAAATCTGCAGCCTATAATTCTGACAATTTTATGCTGTCTTTCCTCAGGAGTATTAATAAAATATAAGGAGCTCTTATCCCAGTTGATTATTTGACCCGAGCCAAGGGTATAGGTAGTAAGAGCCGTTTTGATAGTCTTGGCTTCTTGAATAGAGGAAAAACCCATTAAGATGGTATCATCCACAAATTGTTCATGCGAGCAAGGACTAGAAGTCGAGGAAGGGGAAAGGCCTTTAAAGGACCCATTCGAGGCCATCTTCTTAAAAAGTCGCCCCAAGCATTCAGCCAAAATTGAGAAGAGGATAAGAGAAAGAGGATCTCCTTGCCTTAAACCCCTGGAAGGTTTAGAAAACCTAGAAGGAGATCTATTGATCAAAATGGCCGCTGTAGAAGTACTAATAAGCTGAAAAATCAATTGAAGGAATATTTCTCCAAACCCAAAGGATCTAAGAACTTTGATCAACAAATCCCAATCCACCCGGTCATAGGCCTTCGAAAGATCCAACTTAAGGAGGAAACCAGTATTAAGAGAGACCTGGGTAGAGTGGATGACCTCATGAACCTTCAAAATCGAATCAAGAATCTGCCTGCCAGGCACAAAGCCACTTTGTTGTGGGGAAATAATCTGAGGAAGAAGTGTCAGCAGACGAGAGGTAAGAACTTTAGAAAGAATTTTGTACACTGAATTGCAAAGGCTGATTGGTCTAAAAGCATCCACTGAATCAACACCAGGCTTCTTAGGGATCAAAGCAAGAAAAGTCACATTTATCTCTTTAAGTAGGGATTTGGACCCAAAGAATTCTTTGACAGCATTGCAGATGTCCACTTCAAAAATATGCCAGAATTTTTGGAAGAAAAACATAGGAAACCCATCTGGGCCAGGGGATTTGTCACCTTCAAAAGAGAAAACCGCCGCCTTGATTTCTTCCTGAGAGGGAATAGCTACAAGAGCACGATTAGTTGAATCATTGATAATGGAAGGAATGTTATCGAGAAGCGCATTCTGATTCACCAAATCAAGATTAGGATCTTTTGAAAGTAAGGAAGAGAAAAAATTGATCATAACCTCAGAAATATCTGTATCATTAGAAATTTCCCTTTCCTCCACTTTAAGTTTTGAAATTCTGTTGGAAGCTCTGTGTTTAGAAGCAGATAAATGGAAGAATCTGGTATTCTTATCTCCAGCTTTGAGCCAAATAGACCTTGATCTTTGCCTCCAATAATCTTCTTCCTTAGAAATAACATTATGAGTTTTAGCCAGGATGCTTTCCTCCTTGTCCCTCAGCTCCACCGTCAACCCAGTCTTTTGTATAGTTTCCTGAATAATATCAAGATATTTTTTAAGCTGACTTTGGGTTTTAAAAATATCACCGAAAACAGTTCTGCTCCATATCTTAACATGTTGTTTAACGCTGAGAAGTTTCTTAACCACTCTAAACATTGCAGTGCCATGAATCTTAACCTTCCACTAGTCTTTAATATTCTGCTCCATCTCCGGATGGTCCACCCACATTTTTTCAAACCTGAAAGGCGGGCGACCCTGTTTAGTAATAGGATCCGCACTGAAGCAAATAGGGAAGTGGTCAGATCCAATCTTCGAAAGAGAGGACAATAGACAACCAAACTTATTTAACCAACAACAACTGATCAAAGCACGGTCTAATCTAACTTGAATGAGGTCTTGACCAACCCTTCTATTAGACCAAGTAAAGTTAACACCCTTAAGCTCCATATCAAACAAAGCTTGTTTGTTAATGAATTCCATAAGCTCCATTCTCCCATCCAAAATATTCTGGTTACCCACTCCACCAGACTTCTCATTGTCTTTTATAGGGTAGTTGAAGTCCCCAATGATCAGCCACGACAGATCCAAGAAAGCTTTTCTATGGTTATCAATTTTTCTCCAAAAAAGAGATCTACCAGTTTTGGTATTGGGGGCATAAATGGTAGTAGCAACCCATTCAAAATCCAGCTTAGGATGAATAAAATTTATACTGAGGCAATTAAGATCTTCTAAAACCACAGAACCCCTAACATTATTCAGGTTCCAGAAGACAACAACTCCACCCGAGGCCCCTTCAGAGCTAAAGCCAGCAACCCCATTATTTTTAAAAATTCTTATTTTTTCCACCTTCTCTTTACTCATCGTAGTTTCTTGAACAAAAATAATATCAGGTTTATGATCTCTTACCAGATTCCTGAGAATGTCTTGTTTATGAGGGGCATTCAACCCTCTTATATTCCATGAGATGAACTTCATTTTTTAACCGGAGTACAGGTTCCTTGAATAGTAAGTTGCTTACCATCCGCAATGTCCTTTTTGCTTTCTCTTTCTCTGACTTCTCTGTTAGTGTATCGGCCTTGGGTCTTTTTATGAGAATCAACATCCGCTTTTAGTTTGAGTCCTCCATCAGCGTTACTTCGAGTAGTGACTCCCTTAGATCCAGGAGTGGTAAATTCCTTATTCTTCTCTCTCCTTTTCTGCTGCTTCCCTTTATGAACAGTCCAAGTTCCTATCCCATCAATGGGTTCCTCTCTAGCGGCCAGATCTTCATCACTGCAACCCGAAAAGGTATCAGGAATAGAGGATGAATCATCTTCATCAGTTTTAAGATCTTCAACAAGAACTTTGTCCTCTGATGGTCTAAGACTAAAAGTCTCTTCTTGAAAAGGGACCAACACCACCATTGGTGCAGATTCCTCATCAAAAGGACCCATACCAGCCAGGTTCTCAGGGGTTTCTGAGGGATCAAGGGTCTTCTTGATTTTCTCACTTGATTCTGCCTCCTTATCAGAGGCTGCTACATAATCCGACACATGTGATACCAGATCATTAATTTCACCCTCCTCCAACACAGCAGTCTCGTTAGATTCCATTTTCTCCTAGGAAGCTACATTGTTACTGTTGTTGTCACCTTTAACCTCCTTCCAAACTTGTCTAGAGGTCATTTTAGGTTTCGACACAGTTGGCGGGGAAACCTTAGGAGTTTTTTTTGGACAATGTTTCACCCAGTGACCCATTTTGTGACAAACAAAGCAAGCAAACAGGAGCGATTCAAAGGTTACCTCCTGCTTACACTGACCCAGTTTAGAGTTAATGTTGATAACCGAAGGTAGATTCTCAAACTGGGCAAGATTGACACAGATCCTAGCAAAGACTAGTCTAGACTTGGTTGTCGTCATGGGATCAACTGAGATAAGTTCTCCCCCAAAAGAAGAGGCTAGTCCCTTAAAGACCCCCTCGTTCCAGTATTCTAGAGGCAACCTAGGAAACCTAACCCAGACTGGAGTTGCCATAAAAAAATTATCAGAGTAGTTCCAGTTAGGAGTCCACTTACGAAAAGCAACCGCTGTCCTACCAAACATCCAGTGACCCCCCCACAAGACATAATCCTGGTCTTCCTTGTTAGAGAAAGAAAAAGAAAGAAAGCCTTTAGGAAGGGCCGCAATATCCACATGACCTTTCAATGCCCATTTCTTTTTAACAAAAGTTCTAACCGCTTCAATATTAGGTCATGGTCCAAGAAACTTACCAACCAGTGTAAATTCCATGGCCGAAACAGGTCGATCCACCATTGTATCAGGAATAAAAATGGTTGCTTCTCCCTCCTGAAGGAAAACTTTAACCAGTTCTTCAGAGGGAAAAGAATCTGCCTCCTTTCTCGCTCCCACAAGTTCCGACCACTTTTTTGGACTTGTAGGGTTGACTTTCGCATCCCCAACTTCTGAGAAACTTTTTGACCTCACTAGTTGATGAGGTTCCGGTTTTTCAGGTTGATGAGGATTTCTGTTTATTGATCCGGTTGAATGCACACCAAATGATGTGTTATGATGATCTATCTTTTGCCGTGTTTGTCCTGGGTCCATTCATATTGTTACGTGCTGAGATTTACTCTTTTGGGTCCAGACCAATCTGGATGTTGGTTGATGTGTTTCAGAGTGACTGTTTGTATTATAACGTGTAATTACTTGTTCGTCGGCTTTGAATGTCATGGAGAATGTGTAGCGTGTTAATTTGAACGAGGTGGTCCACGTTTCATTCCTTAGCACCACGTGAATGACTTGGTGTGACCTATTTCAAATTATGTTAGGTCAACTTGAATGTTCTATGATGGCATGAATCAATATATGTAAAATATGACCTTGTTTGATGGCCGTGTGTTTGTGTGTGAGCGTGTGAAGAAAGATATAACTCAACATATTATTCTATGTGCGAGCGTGTGTTACTGAAGGTAGTAGACTAGTGTTTGTTACTTTAGCGGTGGATTTATTGTTATCGGTCATCTTTTGGCAGTTAGCTGGTTTCTGTACGCAGTTATCCTCTTGTATTGGTAGTTAGTCGTTAGCTGTGATAGTTGTTTTGTATCTAGGGCATTTAGCCCAACTAGTAGTGAGCCTACCGATAATGAGCCTTACCTGCAGTGAGCATTGTAAAAATCACTTTAACTGGTGTTTTATACTTGAGAATAGTTCTATGCGGTTTTTCCCACCTTGAATTTCCACATAAAAATTTGGTGTTCATTGTGCATGGTGTTATTTTGTGTTTTTCATGTTTACATATGTTTTAATTATCTAAACGCTTTATCAGTGTTACCGGTAGAAAATAGATTAAGGAAAAGTTTTGAATAAATGATTCACCCCCCTCATTTATTCGACATGTTCAACAATTGGTATCAAAGCTTTGGTTCCTTGGTAGAGAGCTCAACCGCTTGAGGTAGATCTGATGGCGCACAAATTGAATATCCCTACGTTTGATGGATCTGACTATAATACTTGGAAAGAAAAGATGAGGAGTTACATAATCTCAATGAGTTTCAATACTTGGAAAGCTGTGGAGAATAAGTATGTTGCACCGGCAAGTGTGGGTGGTCCTTCAACTCCCGATGAGGTTTCAGCCTGTGAAGAAAATGAAAAAGCAAGGTATGCTATTTTTAGTGCTTTATAAAAAATCGAGATTGCAAAGTTATTCCATTAAAAACTACTTATGAAGTTTGGGAAAAGTTGAAAGAGATTTATGAAGGAAATGATAGAGTTAAGTTATCAAAGAAGTTAGTTGCTAAGTGTAGATATGAAAACTTGAAGATGGATGAAAATGAAGATATAACAAGTTATTTTCAGAAGATTAAAAATGTAGTAAATGAGGTTAGAAATCTAGGAGGTACTTCGACAGATGAAGACATTAAGGAAAATATTCTGATGATTTTATCGAAGTTACAGTGATAAGATCTCTACTATTGAAGAAGTGTATGAACTGAAGAAGTTTATCCACAAGTAACTCTTTGGCATATTGACCACATTTGAGATGAGGAAATTCAAAAAATACAAGAAGAAATCTGATACAACCTTTAGAGCCACGAAGACAGAAGATGATGCAGAGGATGAAAGTTCAAATGAGTTGGAAGCAAACTTTACCAAAAAACTCAAGAAATGTATTGGCAAATACAAAGGTATATTACCCCTTAAATGCTAAAGATGTGGAAAGATTGGTCATATTGCCATTAGATGTTCGAAAAAGGGACCAAAACAAAAGTTCAAAAGATTTAACAAGAAAGCTTATCATGTCAATGAGAATGCTAGTATAGTAGATGATGAATTAGAAGATGAGGACTGTTTGTTCTTAGCAGAGGAAGATGAACCTAGATTTGATATCTCTAACATTTGTCTAAAATTTGATGAACTTACTGTCTTATATGTTAGAAGAAATACAAATGAATGGTTGATTACATAAGTAAGTTTGTGAAACTTGAAAAATATGATGGTGGAATTGTTAGTTTTGGAGATAATCAAAAGACACATATTGTTGGAATTGGTTATATGGCTTTTGATGGGAAGCATAACACTGACAATGTTTATTATGTGAAATGTTTATATCATAATATTTTGAGTGTTGGACATATGTGTGAAAATGGGTACAATGTTGTGTTTCAGGATAATGTTAGTGAGATCCGAAAGAAGTTCGGAGTTGTTATTGCTGCTGGAAGGAGGAAAATGGGAAATATGTATCAGTTGAAAGGAGCTATAGAGAAATGCTTAGTAACTTAGATCGATGACAACCGGCTCTGGCACCGGAAGATGTGTCACATAAACATTGATAATTTGATACGAATAAGTTCGACTTGTGCTGTGAGAGACTTACCAAGACTGACCAAACCATATAGTATTATTTGCAAAAGATGTCAAGAAGGAAAGCAGACAAAAACATGATTCAAAAGAAAGGAACAATCTTCTACCGGCTTGTTGGATCTTGTGCATACATATCTATGTGGTCCAACCAGAACAAGGAGCTTACAAGGTGATAAATATTTCATACTTTTGGTTGATGACTATTCCAAATTTTACTTGGGTTGCATTCTTAAGAGAAAAATCAAAGGGATTAGAAAAATTCAAGATATTCAAGGCAAGAGTTGAAAATGAAATTTATAGAAAAATCAAGTGCTTGAGGTCTCATATAGGAGAGTTTATGTTTGATGAATTTAACAACTTCTATGAGAAACATGACATTAAAAGACAATTATCTGCCCCAAGGACACCACAAAAGAATGTCGTGGTAGAAAGAATGAATTAAATAGTTCAAGAAGCAACCAAAACAATGATCAAGGAAGTAGGGTTAACAAAGATCTACTGGAGAAGCCATACACATTGGAGTATACACTCTTTAACATAGTACTTTTCAGAAAAAAGGTATCGAAAAACATCATATGAGCGATGGCATGGAAGAGCACCAACTATGAAGTATTTCAAAATATTCGGGAGTAAATGCTACATTGGAAGAGATGAAGACAATCTTGGGAAGTTTGATGGTAGAGTTGATGAAGGTATATTTTTTTGAAGGTAGGGTTGACAAAGAGCAAAGCGTATCGGTGTTACAAGAAACTGAACAAAATGGTTGAAAGTGTGAATGTGAAAGTTCATGAAGATATTCACAGATGTTTCGTGAGACACACCATATATGAATATAATGAACTTGACGACAGAGAAAAAGAAAGTTAGAAAGAAGCGGAAGGGACTAAGGAGGCTCCAACATCTTCAACTAAGACACCTAGGTGTGTACACAAAAACCACACAGAAAAACAAATTATAGGAGATAAGAATAAATGAGTAGTCACAAGAAGTAGGGCTTCTTAGGAACAAGTATTATTATGTTTACTTTTGAAATCTGGGCCAAAGAGTGTTGAGGAAGCTTGTAATGATCATAATTAGATAAAGGTAGTGAGAGAAGAGCTTGAACAGATAGAGAAAAATAAGACTTAGAAACTTGTGCCCAGACCAAGGGACAAAAATATGATTGGAAGAAAGTGGGTGTTCCAGAACAACCTGGATGAGAATGAAAAAGTGATAAGAAACAAAGCAAGATTGGTTTGCAAAGGTTATACTCAGATTGAGGGCATCAATTTTGAAGAAACGTGTGCTCTTGTTGCCCAGATGGAAGCTATCATAATATTCTTAGCTTTTGCGGCCTATAAGGATTTCAAAGTGTATCAGATGGATGTAAAATTGACATTCTTGAATGAAGAACTGAAAGAAGTCTATATTGAGCAACCATAAGGATTTAGGTGAGAAAGTGATCCAGATTTTGTTTGCAGATTGGAGAAGGCTTTATGTGGATTAAAGCAGGCACCTAGGGTCTGGTATCACATATTAGACAAATATATGATTGGACAAGGATTAAGAAGGGATATGTTAATAGTAATTTGCATTACAAAGTTGTTTTAGATCAAATCTTAATTTTTATAGTCTGTGTGGATGATATAATCTTTGGTGGAAATGATGATATGTGCAAAGGTTTTGTTGATGAAATGCAGAAGGAATTCAAAATATTTATGATTGGTGAGTTGAATTTCTTTCTTGGATTGCAAGTAAATCAGAACAGTAAAGGAATTTTCATTTTTCAGTCCAAGTATGTCAAAGATTTACTGAAGAAGTTTGGATTGGAGAATTCTAGGCCCGTTTGTACACCTAATGTTACCAGATGCAAGTTAATAAAAGAAGATGATTCACCAAAGGTTGATGCAAGTAAATACAACTCAATGATTGGAGGATTGTTATATCTGACTGCTACTAGACCAAACATGATGTATGTTGTTTGTTTGGCAACCTGGTTACAACAAGAAGCGAAGGAATCACATATTGTTGCAGTAAAAATTATTTTCAGATACTTGAAAGGAACAAAAGATTTTGGCTTATGGTATCCTAAGAATTCAGACTTTACCCTGACATCTTCATTGATGCGGATGGGTCGGTTGTATTGATAACATAAGGAGTACTAGTGGTGGGCGTAATTCTTTGACTCTCGGTTGCTTACATAGTCAACTAAGAAACAAGATTCTATATCTCTATCCTGCTGAGGCTGGATATATTGTAACATCAACTTCCCACACTCATTTGATGATCCGATCTCAATTATGTGTGATAATACCAATGCTATAAACATTTCTAAGGACCCGATATAGCATTCTAGAACGATGCATGTAGCAATTAGATATCATTTCTTGAGGGAGAAGGTATTGGACAATGAGGTGAAGCTTGCATATGTACCTACAAAAGAGCAGATTGCAAATATTTTCACCAAACTATTATTCAAGGACACTTTTGAGTATCTTAGGCAGAAGTTGGGGGTCATGCCCCTTTCAGGTCTGCACTAAATGTACTAGGGTGTGCATTGGTGCAAGACATTGTATATATATATATATATATATATATATATATATATATTTCTGGATCAATGCTTGGCGGCTTCCTCTTAGGCGGAGCCGAGTGAGTTTCTCAGGGAGTGTTTTGTCGTTTGTCATTGTTATCAAAGGGGGAAAAGAATAAAGGTTTTGATTTTGATATCGTAAATTGTTTTGTTTGTTGATGAATGTTGCCATCAATGACGAAGGGAGAGATTGTCATGAATGTGATTGCTGTTGTCATTAATGGTTGTTATTGATGTCAACATATCTTACCTAGTTGATGAGGTTCCAGTATTCCAGTATTTTAGGTTGATGATGATTTTTTTTATTGATCTGATTGAATGCACACCAGACGACGTGTTGTGATGATCTATCTTTTGTCGCGTTTTTCATGGTCGCATTCATATTGTTACGTGTTGAGATTTAATATTTTGGGTCCAGATCGATCTGGATATTAGTTAATGTGTTTCAGAGTGACCGTTTGTATTATAACGTGTAATTACCTGTTCGTCGACTCTGAATGTCATAGAGAATGTGTAGCATGTTGATTTGAGTGAGGTGGTCCATGTTTCATTCCTTACCACCACAGGAATGACTTGGTGTGATCTATTTCAAATTATGTTAGACTGCCTTGAATTTTCTATGATGGCATGAATAAATATATGTATAAGATGATCTTGTTTGATGGTCATGTGTCTGTGTGCGAGCGTGCAAAGAAAGATATAACCCAAAATGTATTATTCTATGTGCGAGTGTGTGTTACCGAAGGCAACATATTGGTGTTTGTTACTTCAGTGGTGGATTTATTGTTATCATTTCTCTTTTGGTAGTTAGCTGGTTTCTATAGGCAGTGAGCCTCTTGTATTGGCAGTTAGTCGTGATAGCTATTTTGTATCTAGGGCAGTTAGCCCAACCGACTGTGAGCATTGTAAAAATCACCTTAACCAGTGTTTTATACTTGAGAATAGTTCTCCGTGGTTTTTCCCATTGTAGATTTCCATGTAAAAATCTGGTGTTCATTATGCATGGTGCTATTATGTGTTTTGCATGTTTATATCTGATTTAATTATCTGAATGCTTTATCACCGTTACCGGTAGAAAATAGATTAAGGAAAAGTTTTGAATAACTGGTTCACCCCCCTCTGAGTTATTTGGCCTGTTCAACATGTCAACTACCAGACTCACATTTAGAGGTTTGATAAGAGGGTTAAAGGAAGCTAACCAAGGCTTTAAGGAGAGAATGCTCTCTCCAAGACCACGACTTACTATGCAACACCAAACCTTTGTTCTTATAAGAAGCAAAAGAAGAAATGAAGAAAGCTTTAGCATAGGGAAGGACTCAATCTTACTAGCCACAACGTGTCTCTAAGAATCCAATACCCAATTGTGAAGGTTTGGTAGAGAAGGCCAAAGGTTGTAAAATTTGTACACTAGACCCCTATGCTAATAGAAGTCCTCATTTTTCTACCACATTTTGGCTACAAACCACCACCAGAGAGAATTTGGCACAAATGCTGAGACATTTTCTCCTTCAAAGGGCAAGTAGCACAAATACCAATGCTTCTAACTTAGCTAAACTCCTACAACTAACAAGAGGATTTGCCTTACCATTGACAATAACAATAATAGTTGCAAGAGGTGAACAAACTTGGCATGAACATTACAAAGTTAGAGGCACCAATAAAAGGTCCAATAGTAGCATGCACATCATCGATAATATGTAACACACTAGCAACAATTGAGAAATTAAACCTAGAAGTAAATGGTGCATATGTAGTAGAAGCATAACAATCTTGCCTTAGGCACAATAGACCATGCCTGATAATAGGTTACATAACAACATATGATCTTGTAACAAATGGTGCATTAGGGACATCTAGAGTAGATGGAACTATAGTACTAGAGACCCAAAGACCAACAATGCACCAACAATAGATGACTAAGAGAACTATTCCAATAGCATGAGGGTGCTATTGGTGTTAGTCACGTTGTTGATACGATGAGAGTGGGTACCCCCTTGATGATTGAAAACATGTGTTGGTCTCAGATTCTGCTGGCCCTGCTAGAAATGTCTCTGAAAGTTCTTTGATGGATGGATCCAGGCTTCCTGCAGGTACATTAGTTGTTGCTGGTTTTGCTGGCCCTGTTGTTAGTCCCTCTTCCATGGTTGCTGGTTCTGGGTGTGTTTTGGGTAATGGTTCTCTGTTGGCTGAGCCTGTGCAGTGTGATGGAGCCTGGAACCTTATTGGGTGCTGGGAATTCGGTTCTGGATTCCTTACGCTGGTAGTATGAGGCTGCTAAATTGGAAGAAGGATGGATAGCGGTTAAAGGTAAATCTTTCAAAAGATCCTCGCCTTCTTTTGATATGACTCTCCGGTCCCATAAGAAGGGGTCTAAGGGATAATCTTGATTTTGGTTTTATCTCTGGGCTGCTGATTTTCAAAGTTTAATTTATGATAGTGATCTATTGCATGTTACTTGGGGGAACTGACTTTTTGTTTTGGCTGGTGTGTTGTGTTTTGGGAACTCTTAAAGCTTTATCTTGAGTTTTTTCTTTGTACAGGGTTTCGGGGCCCCTTCAAAACTTGCTTTTACATTAATCCAAAACAATGCACCAACAATAGAATGCATAACAATTGTTGAGGAGACTACAACACCATATATAGAGGAACCATGGATCCCTACAATAAGAGGCAAATGAGTGGGAATAGGAGTGAGTCCATTTGAGTCTATTTTGAAAGTGTACCTAGTTAACTTATATGATAATTGGATCCTACCCAATCATCCTTTGGGTGATCGAGTTAATATTGCCATTATTTTTGTACTTTAGTATGATTCTAGTGTGTTTCTCTAGGCTTTCTTGTGATCCTTAAGACACAGTTAACAAAAAAAACTTAGGTCTAATTTGGTATTGGTAAGACAAATGAGGATGCTAATTAATAGTTTGGAGAGGGATTTGTTTACTATCACGCCATGTTGAATTCAAGGTTGTAATTGAGGTTCCATGTTTGCTCGAAATATTTTGCAATTACTCTTCATTTTTTCTGTCAATTTTGACATGCTTTGTTTTGATGTAAGGGCATCCAGGGTGTAAAAACAATTTTGTATCACCCAAAAATATTGTCTAGTTTTTCAATAAGGGCTAATTTTGCATCACCCAAAAATATTGTCTAGTCTTTTGTTTGAGCACATATTGTTCCAATTACTTCCCTTTTGGATAAATAAGTGGCACTTTTTTGGAAAAAAATATTATATCCTTTGGTTTTAGTTAGGGGTGGGTTATTTGGACAATGAGATATGTTACTTCTTTTTCCTTCTCTATTATTCTTAATGGCAAGCCTACTAAGTTATTTGGAGCTTCCAAGGGCCTTTGCCAAGAGGATCCTCTCTCTCTGATTTGTTTATTATTATGGCTGAAGGTTAGATAGATTTATTAATTGTCAGGTCTCCCAAGGCTTGATTAGGGTTGGAGCTGGGCCAATGGGCCACCTAAGCTTTCCCATCTCTAGTTTGTGGATGATACTGCTCTCATGGGGGTTGCTCGTCTTTATGAAGTCAAATATTTCAAGATGTTGGATATTTCTTTAGCTACTTCATGTCAGAAAGTAAATGATCATGAATTTGTTATCTATTTCTTTAACACTCTAGAACCTATTCAAAGAAGGATTGCCAATATTTTGAGGTTTCAAATTGGTTCTCTTCCCATAACCAACTTATTTAACCTAGATTTTTTAATTTTTAAAAGGCTCTCAAATTCCTCTTCCTAGACCTTTTAGGCTCTAATACCAAATGATGAGACACTCCTCGTATACTTATGCTCTAATACCAAATGATGACAACCCAATTCCAACCCATGGCAAATGCAAACTAATTCTACTCACAAAGGTGACAGTAGATCGATTACAAAAGCATGACCAATTTCAATATAGAGCAAAAATAAATGAAGTCACAACATTTAATTTGTGTATTTATTATTTGACCTTCCTTTACAACATAGAAACATTTATTGAAAATTCTCTTCTTTGTATCTCCTAGGCATGTATACAAACTAAAACTTTCTCCTCACAACTCTCACAATACCTCCAAAAATAGTCCTCACATACATAGTATTAAGTCAACAAACTACAAGTCTCTCCACTGAACCTGAAACAAAAGACAATATGGAAGATAGATTATAATCCACTTCAAGGCAAGCTCAAAAATTGATATTCTCCCAAAATAAAGACAAAACTAAAAAAAGTCAATACTCACACTGTCCTCCTGAAGAAATCAATATAAATTATTCTTCTTTTGATTTTTCCTCTACGAATTTTTTTCTCATCTTATCACAATCTCGTCGAGTCTGCAACCCCCATTTACTCTTTACTAGAACGGATGGAAGATAAACTCCCAATGCTAATTCATCCTACTTCTAACCCCCATGATCTCCCTCTTTATTACCCTTCTCCAGCTGTCCCACACTATTCCAGTAATTGTTCCCAAAATTGATTCCAAACCGAGTTTTCCCAAATGAAGCAAAAAAAACAAACAAGAAAATTAGAAAAAGTTCGATGTTCCTGTATTACAACCCTCTAGGTTTTTCTCATGTATTTCTAGGAATTTTGCAAATGGAATAGATGATTTGGAGATTTCAGATAGAGAGAGATGGAGCAGTAGGAATAAGGTCTTTTTCTTTCACACTTCTTATTTCCACATTTTCTCCACCACGAGAGTCAATTTACCAACAATTGCAATAATTTTTTCCTCTTGGATCTTCCTTATGCTTCCCTCTTTCTTCTATACTGATGGATTCTTCTAATTTTTCTATGGCTTGGACACATCATACAATCAAACCCTACATGCTTGCAAGATCTTAGCTTTGATACCACTGCAATAAATCTTTCTGCAAATTTGGATCAAATTTGATTACTTTAAATTTGTATTTCAACTATAGATTTACAAAATAAGAATAATAGTGAAAATAGGTAATACTGAACATTCATTGAAACACACAAAAACATACTAGCACTTGCACCTGAAGGAGGTGCAAGGGGTATGCTGATAGGAATACATCTTTAAGTAATTATAAGGCGGGTGTATATTTCTTTATGTGCTAATAATTGATCATTTAAGTCTTCGCTAATAACATTTGTGAAACAAGAATATTTGAAGCTTTTACATACAAAATATTTGAAACGTAATACATTATTGTATTCCATAGTACGAGTTTGCCTTAGAAACTATATGTATGATTCTTTATAGCAAACTTCATTTAGTTCTTTTTTGTCCAGTCTTTGATTTGATTCCTACAACTTGAAACATCAAGTTAGTGATCTTTTATAATCAATAGTATATGCAGCGTGCAAAGGGGGAAAATGTATTCCAAAGGGAAAAAAGGTAATGTGTACATGTCCTCATTACATTGAGAGTTGTTGGAGTCAGGACTCTTCGTTTTTCTTGATAATTGTGTATGGATTGTTTTTCATTCTTGAATATCGATCAAAAGAGAAAGGTGGTTGTATATGGAGGTCCTTCATTTCTTAACTCTTGATATGGTTGTAAAAGTTAATCCTTGTCTTTTTATTCTATCGATATCAATTGCTGCTTTGGGGAGTGTTAATCCCTAGGATTTATGTATAGTGATTGCCTATGCCACGTACAATGGTATCTGCCTATGGTTCCCTAGGGATACATGTTTAATAGGTATACTTTTTGGATCGTTTTGGTTCCAAGGTGGCCCATTGTAATAATTGAATCTAACAACCACGTAGAGAGATAAATCTGGGGGTTTAGTGCCAATTGTGTGCACAATATGTAGTACTTCACCAAGAGATCCATTGACAAATCCTGTTTGAGTCCATAGGTTTGTTGTTAACATTATTCTTTGTCCTTTACATATAACAGTTATTGCAGTAGTTGGTCACTATCATTATTAATCTTTGGCTTTATGTGCGTGTTTACTACAATATAGAGAGCTTGCAACATTTTTTCTTTAAATACAAAAGCATATGCTACTCCTTTTTGTTCTTTAAACTTTTTTACTAGTTTCAATCTCTCTTCTTGTGAGACTTGTTTTGTTACCCTCAAGACTATTTTGTATTTTAGTCTAAGCCCTTTCTATGTTTTTACCTTAATCAAAATAATCAAACAAAAATCATTTCCAATTATTTTGTTATCAAAATGAACATCTATAGTTAGCTTGAGAATGTGAATGGAGACATGGGCATTCCTTTCCTAAAGGACTAGTATGTTCTCCACTGATATATATATATA
>MU224844.1:249517-288899 GCA_018584345.1 Thuja plicata | reverse complement strand
ATAGGACTATAATGTAAATTCTTGTTAAACATTGTCAAGCTCCATACCCATCATATTTACTAGGATTTCTCCCAGACTTAAAGCTACAAAATTCTGTATTTAAGTTAAGTTTCCAACATGGTTGAAAACACTTTTATACTTCTTTCATGTATTTTGTTTTACTGTAGTGTATTGTTCCTTTTCTTTAATGGATAAAACAAATTTACAGATTAGCTTCTCTTACATTGAAAAAGAATATGGATGTACACATATCTGTAGACTTATTTTTTTTAAAGTATTACTTTAGTATATGGTAAAGTTCTTTTATATTGGTAATAAAATTAAATTATTAAATATGATTATTTTATTTTTTTTCCTCCTTCATATTTATCGCTATGAAGAAGTTAAGATATGGATTATTTATAAGTAAATTATTTTATTTATTTCAATGAAATTACTAATAGATATAAGTTATTATTATTTCCTAATTGTCTCTTTTTTTTTTTGTACTGATAGAATTTTAAATAAAATTTAATAAAGTTATTCCAATTTAAATATTTAACTTAGTTAATGGAATAGTTAATCTTATGGCTTTTAGTGAATAATAGCGAACGAGGTTTAAGTATGTAATAACGCTAAATTAATATTTGTTAAAGTGATTCTTATTTAATCTATCCTTAAGCAAAATTAATCCCGCCTTTAAATTTTATAGGGTTAGATCGTTAATCCTTATACTTCTTGAAACTCTAAGGTCATGATAATTCTTTCCTTTGAACATCTTTAACCTTTCCCCGCTGCCTTTGACTTTCATCATTTTAGGATTCTATTCGAATGAAATAAAAGAAAATTTTTAATTAGGATTCTAGAGTTAAGTTAAGTTCTCTACTGGTATAACCTCTCTTATACCTTCTTTTCTGAGTGTCATCTAGCGATGAAAATTATATTAAAGTTTTTCCGCCAAGCGAATTACGCCCCGGGGGCTTCGCATCGTTGGGTTTGAGTCGTAAACTTGTTAGTAAATTTATTTCATTGTCGTAATAGTGGTTTTAAAAAAAAAAAAAATTAGTTGTGTTTTTGCCTAGATTATTTTGGGCATTACAAAATCCGTTTTGTTTGCTAGTGTCCTCCCCGCCTGTGCAAAAAAGGGAGCTTTGAAATAGGGTATGGAAATGCAAATCATAATGGTAGGGAGATTTTTATCACATATTGTAGCTAGAAATGTTGTGGTAGACACACATGCAAAATGTGGAATCATAGACAGCGCACTAGATTGTTTGACAAAATGTCTCAAAGAGATGTCATGTTATGGAATGAAATGAAATGATTGCACAATATCCACAAAATTTCATTGTTTTTTTAAAGATCTCAAAATATTTGAATTAGTGAACCATTCTTGCTTCACTTGCAAGCTCAACTGTAGATCTGCCTTGCCCAAACATATATTAAGTTTTTTCAACCAGCTCTACTCCCATTTGAACTTGATTCTTTTCAACTTCAACTCCAAGAAGAGATAAGGAAAAGCCCAAAGTGCATGATACTCGACCTTACAACCCTGCAAAGAAATAAGATTTTGCAAGTAATGTGAAGGATATGATAAGTAGAATGAAATAAAATGCTAACAAAAATTGATATGGTTCAATGCATATTTGCAGAATACAAAATGATCGACACCATGACAAGTAACTTACATCAAGATTATGCACAGATTGTGTTGTGCTGTCAACCATGCCGATGAGAAGAATGGGTAGAGTTGGAAAGAGAGATATGACAAACACTAACCAAAGTAGAAATTTTTAAAAGATGGGACAAACAAATCATAGTGTTGATTTTTGTGAGCTTCAATGATGCTATCCGTTGCAAACTATTTTCATTCCTCTTTGCATTATTCATGATATTTATAAATAGCCTTGGCGGTGATCTGTGGTAAAATCCATAAATGCATTTGCCAACTTTCAAAATACCGCATTTAAAGAAAATCCAATATTTGATTCGAACTATAAAATTTATTATAGTGTCATAAACTGATATGACATACACTATTTGCTGGAATAACATTCAATGTATTTAGATTCACATATTTTGTAATTTAAAACTCAATAAAATAATCCACCGAATATAGGTACTGACGGAAAAAACAATTAGCAAACCATTTTGTCTGCAACCGATAAACAACTTTCCAGCCTTCCACTAAAGTAACTTAACTTTCCACTTTATTATCGAGCAACTGAAAACCATCTTACAACTTACCACCTGGATTCTCAACGTCAGACATGTATTTCCTGAAAGCTCACGCAATATAGCCTATTGGCTTACTAGAAATAAAGGGGACATAATGCCTTCACTCTCGACAACATAACTACTTTGAAAACATAAATTTCTCTACTATAAACATTAAATAACATTCATAATACCTTTTACAAATTATCTCCAAAGAACTCTTAAATATGGAGTTCAAACACTATGGAAATCAACTGCAAACTTCAAATAAAATCTCCAAACTCTAGAATGATGTTTGTAACAAAAATACATATGGATTGTCACTCTTAAAGTTTGAAGAATAGTAAAACTATGATGCTAATAACAACCAAGAAAAACTAAGAGTAAGTTTTTAAACTATGCACTTCAAAGTCCTACAAATACCTATAAAGAACAACACAACTATAGAGCTTCATCACAATTACAATCTTTGGGTGATATCAGCCATGGAGACCCTTTAAAAAATTGCCTTGAGCCTCAAATCTCCCTAGTTTATCAGCCTTGATGATTCACCTTTATTGATTTACTAGCGTATGAAGGAAACAACATTAGTCTATTCAAATGACGAGATATAATGAATACCTTACACAAACCAAAACCAAAATAAATACCAATTTGGGTGCCAAAAAGGAGAAGATTCTTGCATGCCAAATTTGTAACTCATTTTTCTGTTTGCCCACCACCTTCTAACATTTTTTTTTCCAAATTCCTACTTTTCCAACTTTGTCTTCTCCCTCCAAGAACCTTCCAACAACCAAAGATTCTCTCACTTAGCCCACACCAACTTTTGGTGTGTATATTATTTCAAACAATATTTAGTATTTGTCATTGAATCTAATTTGAGAAATTTTTTTTTCTAGTCTATCTACAAGTCCCAACTTACTATTTTTAGATAGATGGACATACTAAAAATAATATGTGTTATTTTTGAAAATCATTTAAAAGGTGACGTGAAAAATCTAGCCAAATAAGGTTTTTTATTTCTAAAATCAATGCCCTTAAAAAAGGTAGTTACTAGGTGGTTACTAAGTAATTACGAGGTAGTTATCCTATGAGGCCTATAAATACAAAATCTATTTGGAATGTAAAGCGACTCTTACAGAGATGAAATTTTGAAGAAATTCTAGAGAGACACTTCAATTACTTTTGTGTTTACTTTGTATAGAAGGGTCGAGATTATATGATTTTATGAAGATAATAAGGAATGCACTTTTCTCATTTGTTCTAGGTGTACTTCTAAGTCACCTTTGCTAATTTTGTGTATGACAAATTGGTAAAATTGGTGATCATTCGTCATTAATTGAAATCCTTATAACCTACACAATTGATGTAATGAAGTGTAATAAGAATTTGTTATCTATAATTGTAATGTTGGGATCTATCACCCTTATTTCATCATCATTTGCAAATAAAAACATACTTTATCATGAAAAAACCTTTGTAATTGTTATCATTCATGAAGTCTTATTTAGTATTCATATGTTTTCCCATAAGGTTTATAATATTCACATATGTTTAGCTTTCTCTTTACTCATTTTTACCTTTCAAGTTAAAAGTACAAAAAACCTATAAATACCACCATAATACAAGGGAGTTACCCTGTTCAAATGTAGTGGAAGACTGTAGTTTCACAACAATCTCTCCAATTGTTGGAACAATCTCCAATACTCTTAGAACAAATAGGGCTAGTTTTGGAGAAACAATTGAAATACCAACAAGATGCTATGCCAAATTATTGCATGTAGTACCTATTGTCAAAAAAGTTTGCACCCATGCTTGGGGTACGACGCCAAAACAACCTCCAAATGTGGGACTGTGCTTTGTGACAACAATTTTTGGCATGCCCGATGGGACACAGACACAAATCAATTGCATAAGTCCACTGCTTAGCCAATTTAAACTCATTATTCACTGAGAATTTGGGTGTTGTTCTCAGTGCCATCAGCCTTTGGAGGCACTTAATCAATCACCATGGCAACTCTAAGTACAAAATCTACTGGTTTCAAGTAGTCTAAGTGTTGGTGTGTGTAAGATCATCTCAGATATTTTATGTTTTTCAAGTTTTATACGAATTTGCATATTTTATGAAGCTCTAACATGGACCCATTTCATAGAAATGTTTACTACTCCCCCTATATCATGAAAATGCTATCCCTCAACCCTTCGATTATCAATATCAATAGCAGTCACAACCTGGCTATGACTCTTTTGCTGCATCAAATGACCAACATGTCTAATATATTTACCACCCTCTCGTCCCTGCTCCATCATTGTCGTCTACAAATGACATTAGTGAGCTCAAGGCCATGATGTTGGAGTTCCAAAAGCACTCTTTTTTGGACAAGTTAGATATGACCCAACAGATGGATGAGTTAAATATCACTGAGCAATTGGAAGACCTCAACATACAGTTAGATGAGGTTGGGAGGCAGAAGGAGTAGGAGGAGATGGCATACCAAGCCTATTCTCATGAGCAACAAATGAAGGTCCATCAAGGGCATTATGAGGAGGAATACAATTGTCAAGATTCTCCTCATCAACAAGAACATGATTATCAAACTCTCCTTCACTCTCTAGAGTGGGAGGCATAAAAAAGGCAGTTTAAGGAGGGCCTTGCAAGAAGGATAGCTATAGCAGAGGAGGAGACGAGGCTCGAGCTTTCTCAAATGCAAGCATCTGAATCACAAGAGGTTCCTAAACACAAGTTTACTAGCTTCAGATAGAGCAAGCCTCCCCCAATGCATAAGTTTGTTATCCCAAACTTCAAGAGGCCCCCTCTGCAAAAAGAGCATGTACAGGGACATGAGATTCATTCTTCTAGTTTCTTTCCAAATCCTTTTTTCGGAAAAGAAATTGACGTGTTAAGATTTTATGTGAATGAGCTTCCTATTTCTATAACTCCTCAAGTAGTGCAAGAGGAGAAGATAGAGCCAAGTCTTCCATGTGAAGAAGAGTTGCATCTTGTTGTTCATAAGACTTCTCATGAATTAGAGAGAAAAAAAGAGCTGCTGTAGAAGGACAATGAGAAGGTTAAACCCATTTAGACCTCTCCATAGGCTGAGATATACAGAAAGGAAAGAAGAAAATCCAATTCTCTTATCTAAAGAGCTCTCCTTCTTTGTTGATATGGAGGTGGAGAAAGAAGAAGAAAATTAAGAGGTTCCTTTCCTTGAGGAAAAAATTATGGAAAGAAAACCCTTAATTGAAGAGGGGGAGGAAGAATCATACCTGTTGCAAGGAAAAGAAGAGAAAAACCATGAGTTGCACTAGGAAGACAAGAAAGAGCAGAAGGATGAAGAAAAGATAGATGCAAGGTATGAGCTGGAAGATGCTTTTTCCAGCATCATATTGAATTTTTTCTCAAGGCTTGACACCATACCAGTATCTCCCAAGGAGGTGGCTCATGAGAAACATGAGGAAGAGGTGTCAGAGTTCATCTCTTCACAAAAATAAGGGGAGCCATTTCCAAATCAGTAGGATACCAAAATTGCAGAGCACTACAATAGCGAGGTCAATGCTGATTGCTTAGACCTAGTTCCATCAAGAGGATGCCCCATAAAGCATCTACCTTTGCAGAAATTTGCAAGTTGTCCACAGTCATGCTTAGTTTAGAGCATGAGGGCAAAGATCACAAAAAGGAGCAAGTTTGTCTCGCTCAAACAAAAAATGTACCTATGTTGGAGAGCTTCCTTGTTCTCAGCATTGGGAGGGTAGTCCAACATGTTGAATGTCTATTATTCTTGCTTCCCTGGCTGGTTTCCCAAGCACATTATAAGAACAAGAAGCTAGTTAGAAATGGAAACTATTTCAACAAACTAGTTAATGGCTTTGTTTGATGTTGTTTATTTGTAAATATTGTACATAGTAGAGTAGACTTTTTTGCTTTCTTAGAAGTGCACACACACAACTATGCCCTCCTGGAGATAGCAAGTTTTTGTCTTTTGCTTTAGGTTGTTGAGGTTGCATATTTTTCATGAAGTTACAGGTGGCTAACATGTCATTCAAAGCTCTGGTGACTCCATGCCCAATGGATTTCTTAAAGCCCAATGATCATATTCTTAGCAGGCAAGCATCCCCTTTGAGTCGCCATAAATGTTGGCCATTTTTGCCACCATTAGCCCATCACAGATAGATGATCTAAGATATTCATCATGGGATGAACTATGTCTCGTGTGCAAGTACATCATATTATCTTCCCGGTGGGACAACATGAAGTTTTTGTTATTTCATATTTCCCTCTTCCAGCTCGGCGGAGTTGAGAACGAAATGGAAATTTTTTCGCTATTTCACATTTCCTTCTTCGAGCTTGTCAAAGTTGAGTGTGAAACTACGCGGTCAATGGGTCAACGCCACATCAACATTTGCAGGGTGGGAAAACATGTGTTTTCCCAGTTTCATGATTTCACAAGGGGAAAAATGACATCTTGCAAATTGGCAAAATTTTTCCATTTCACAGTTTCTTCCATCCTTCTTAGCAGTGTTAGTTCGGAAACCATGCCAATTGTTTGATTAAGAGCTTTCTTTGATGTACGGTAGTGTTTTAATCTTTCATTGGGGGATTTTGCGCCGCATCTTGACTACCCATTTTGATTAGAATCTTCATCGACGACTCACATTTAAACTGATGACCTGGGTTTAATTTCCACATGTGGCGGTGCTTCTTACAGGTGTGTAGGGTGGGTTAAAACATGTTTTCCTCGTCGACGTTATTTTACCAATGACCTGATTTGACTGTTTGCGATCATGTCGTGTTACCAAAACATAAATTTAATGCCAAACAACTTGTTTTGGGTTCTCTAATAGGATGCCAATGCATTCCATGCTCATTTATCACTTGCAGAGATAAGATTTTTCCCTTCCATCTACCAGATGCATTCATTTGGCCCTTTCTGTCACTTTCATGAATCAAGTTGCACACATGGATAAAATTTTTATTTGATTTTTATTTTCTTCTATGGTTTTGTAACCTAACTCCACTATGGTTGGGGTTTGAACTCAAATGTTGTAATTAGAGTAATGCCTGATCTATAATGGAAAAGTTTGTACATATTTTTTGGGTTCTTCTCTGGTTCATTTGCAGCAACTATGCTCTGCAATTGTAATTTCATTTTGTCATGCAGTAATAAAATTCTCATTTTTTTTTACCATTCTGCTGTCTTGTACAGTTCACGTGCCCTGTAGTGGATGTTTCTTTTCTATTTTCCTAGTTTATGTGTCATGTTAGATATGCTTTTGGTTGCTGTATTGTAAAATTTATTTTCCTTCCAACATATGATAAGCTATAACCTTCATATGAGTTTTTGGGAGGAAGATTAGAGTTGAGATTTGTGTAGTTGGGTTCTTTATTAATGTTTTGTACAGTTGTAGGCAAAGAGCAACCACAGTTTTAATCTGGTGCATCACTCCTTTTCCCTTTCAACATATCCTTCTCCCTTTTCCCTCAAAAGCTTAGTTTAGGTGCATCCTGATTGTAAGGAAGGTAGCCTTCTCCGGAGATTCAACCTCACATGCACAATTCTCACACTTGGGAGGTTATTTCCATGTTTCACAAAGTTGCCTAGGTCATTCACACTCATCTAGGAAAGGGTGCAAACTTTTGTGAGAACAATACCTAACAAAGATACAACAATAATGTTTATGACATTGACCCTATAGTTTACAGGGATAGAAATAAGGGTCAAATTATTTGAACATTTTTAGTTCATTTCCTATCCATATATGCATTATTGTTAGGCTATACATTGAGGAAAGTTCTTATGAAATACATCAAATTCATATATTTTTATGTATGAAGTGACAATGTTCTAGATTATGACCAGAAACACGTATCCTTTATATGTATATATATATGTCAAGGACTATGCATCATCCTATTTTCATGTACTTTTAATAATATGGAAAGTGTTAGAATTTTTCATAAACAATAAAATCCTGTTGAATGTAATGTTTGTGAGATAATAACAAATCTAAATGAGGAACAACAACATTATGTTTAATATAATGGAGAAAATTATAAAGAGTAAAGTCCAAATATAAAGGCTTCTTATATGCATGACTCAAGAAATTGACATTTTCAAAAGGTTACGAGTTCACAATAAATCACTCTAAGTGAGTGAGTTAACTCAATCTAACCAAGGCAGGGGTGCCCTTCATTAAATACATGTAGCAATTAATTCTCATCAACAATAATTGATTAAGTAATGGTGGAACTTATGTACCTCAATTCAAGGTGTAGATGCCAGTCTTAGCAACCTAGACGAGGAATAATTTAACATTAGTAATATCCCAAGTAAAAAATTAAATAGGTGCAATATTACACAAGATAAATGATATAATAGGTGAAGTAGCTTAGGAAAAATAGAAATGGGTCTTGACAATAAGACTATGTTAGAAAACCATGTACAATGATCGAAATTATCCCAAATAAATAAAGAAAAACATGCTACAAGTGAGATAATGAAGGAGTGAGAGGTACTCCAAATGTGATACTTCTTGATTAGTGAAGAAAGAGTATTATCATAGGTTAATGCAAATCCATTCTCATTGAAAAATAATAATCCATGAGGAATAAATTATTCCAAGATGCATGCACAAGGTCCTCCAAATCCGTGAACACACAAGATGTAATATTTTATAATCTAAGCAATGTCCCCATGTTGGTGACGAGTGTTTCTAAGATCGTATTAGGAGTACCACGCCTAATTATAAACGATGACTATTCAAGACCATGTGCAAAGTGATCTATAATAGGTTCCAAAGAATTAGTGTATAAAATCTTAGTAAATTCCATGTGACTACATTGCTAATCTCACTGGATGTATTGATCTAAGGGATCATTAGAAGCTCTAAGTAAAACATCTTCAAACTTTGTAGAAGTAATATGTGAAGGTCGGATATCAATTCAACTATTGTGACAACACTACTCATCCAAAAAGATGTTCTACTACAAATAATCACTAGAAGACTTTGATGAAGTACTCTAAAAATTTGTGGTGAAATCAAAGTGTACACTTCATTTTAAAAAATATGCCTAGATCAAATACATTAGTATGAATAATTAATGAAACTATTAGTGGTGTTAGGTTCTTTGTGCATTTCAAATGACTATATTACACATCCTACAAACTACTCACATTATTAGTGTGAGTATGAATAAATATAGACAAGGTATTAGGTGGATCAGTTGTTATTTTAATTGCATTCATAGTTGCATTATTATCTAAGGGAACATTACATTTTGTTGGAGGTTTAAAAACTCCACACAACTCGTTGACTATGGTCATGATAGTTAGTGTACTCTATGTGATGTAAGATCTAAAAAATTATACACATTATTTTGTAGACCACGTTATTGTAGTTGAACCTTGAGAATATTTTTGTTCGTGGTTGCTTAGCTTGAGAACGATTCCATAGAGATGGTAGTAGATCTTGCTCAAGGTAGTGATTGTTTATCCCTTCTTTCTAGGATGAATGTTCCCCTTGTCCAAGGTGAAACAAAAGAGTGAAATAAAATTCGAAGAAACATGTTTGCAAAGCCCTCCTAATAGAACTTTATTTTAATTTATTATTACATTATATTTAGATATTATTTTTTAATCCTCTCACATAGATACAAGGTTTGACATTTCAACATTAGTGTATGTTTATAATGCATGATCGTACAAAACCCTTGGCAAGTGGAAGTCTATATAGAGGTGCACATAGTAGTCTTAAGTAAACTTATTTCAAAACATGCACATGTAATAAAAAAAGTAGAAACAAATTACACGATATGGAAGAATGTAGAACCAAAATTCCAATGCTTATAATAACTCATAATAATAATAATTTTGGAAAAAGATACATATTTGTATTTTAGTGCATATGCAAGGAAAAAAAGAAGCAAACCATGATGCCATGTTGACTATCCATTTGTACAACGATGTGGTACTTGTGTTGATATTGTCACTTATTTGGGATACATTGAGTATTTTTAGATTGTATGTTGATGTAGACAAGTACACTCCATAGGTACAAAATTCCAATTTGATCTAGCATATATGTTAAGTGGATCTAATTGTATGCTTGTATACTCAACTAATACAATCTACAAGAACAAAATACCAAGGTCCATATACAATAGATAAACTATATTTAACCCTTTATTCCCAAATTTTATTTGAACCACAAGTTGCAATGTATAATTTTAAATATTCTTAATTTTGAATATTCTTTGAGTATTAAATTGATCACATAAATGACATACCATTAATGTGAATGTGAGGTCAAGAAATAGTAAAATTAAATGTTGTCACATTTATTTTAAACTAGGCATGACTATTGCTAAGATGAAGCATAACTTCCTTTTTTTTTTCAATAAAAAACATCTCAGTCAACATAGACTAATTTGTGTTTAATATCAACATGAACCCCTACGCCCAATGTCACCCGGTTTGGGCTACCTTCTCCACCCATTCCAATGTCTAAGGGTTCCTTCTCTACATGCACCTTTGCAGACGTGGGGTGTGGTGTTGGTTCCGGTGCGGGTGGTGAGCTTCTTCAGTTTGTGCCTTCATCTAACGTTGCCTTTGGCCGTCCAACTGTCCCTTCGTCTTCTGCTAGGGTTTCAGTTGGTGGTGCGGCTATTGGTAGGCCTGGTGTTCGTCAAGGGTTGAAGCGTCGACAAGCTGACAGAGGGTTCATTCCAGTTTCATGTGCCATAACTTTGAAGTTAAATTCAGAGATTGAGGAGGAAATAGATCACAATGTGTCTGTCTTCTCCTCTTATGCTGTTACGTGTTGATTTCGGGTTTTTTGTCCTAGGCTTCCTCAACTAGATGCTTGGATCTCACAACAATGGGAGCCCCTTCTTTTGGGTACAACTCATATTTACCCTATGGACAGGGGTTTTTTATTGCTAAATTTGAGAATGCTCAAGACATAAAATGTTATCTTGTGTGATCTCATTTTTAGCTAGGAGGATAATTTTTTTGTCAATAGTTAAGCCATGGCATTCTAATTTCAATTTTTTTTGTCAATAGTTAAGCCATGACATTCTGATTTCCGCCCTTCCTTTGAAACATTTAATAAGATCCTGATTTGGGTGTGACTTCCCTATCTACCCCTTCATCTATGGGTTGTTGATTCTCTTTCATAGGAAGTGGGAGATGCACTTGGTGATTTTCTGATGGTTGATATTTTTCATTCCATCTTTGCCCGTATTCTTGCGGAGATTGATGTCTCTAAAGGGTTGCTTGTTGAGATTGTGATTATTCATTTAAGGGCAGTTTGGTTCAAATTTTGGACTACGAAGGTGTTCCCTTTAGGTGTAGAAGATGTTTTAAAACTGGTCATGCAACTTCTCAATGTGGTTTAGAGAAAAAGAAGTTGTCGGCTTCATGGTAGAATGGTGCTTCTGATCAACATTATACGGTTGAGAAGAAATTTGATAGGAGTTTCTTCCAGGTAGTTGCACAGGATTCTCCGTGTTTGGCGGTCTCTTTTTAGGATGATTTGGTTACTGTAGGCAGGAGTGCAGAGGCAGGTGTTCCATTTTTTGCCCCCCCTAATGTGGGTGGGAATGTGGCTCGGTCTTCTACTCCCTGTGATAGTGTTTCTCCGGATGTGTGTGGGAATAGGCCCCTGGTGTTTACTTCCTCTAATAGTGTAATGGCTATTGATTCTAGTAGCATCCTTGGTGATGTTGTGCATGTAGGGATAAATTGTGATGTTGCTTATGAGATGGTGGGTGTTCTCTCTATTGGCATTCTTTCTCAGGATGATGGTGTTCCAATAATGGGTTCGTTGGTTTGGCAAGATGCAACTGCTAAAGTAGAAGAGTGATGGATTACTGTGAAGGGAAAGAAAACCAAGACGTCTACGCCCTCTTTTGACATGACTCTTCTCTCCCACAAGGGCGGTGCTAAAGGTAAATCTTGATGGTTCCTGGTTATGGGTGATTGGGCTGGAGTTTTCTCTGGTCCTTTCTTTGATTTTTGGCTGCTAGTTCACTTTTTTGTGTAGCTTTTGTTTTAGGTTGTGGGAGCCTATTGGTAAAACCCATGTTGTGGTATTGTTCCGTTCTCTCTTGTTTTGGTGGGCTTTCATGGTATATCTTATGTAATCCTTTTTTGAAGGCTTTCAAGTCCCTTCAAAAGTTCTTTTTACCTTAATAAAAAACATAGACTAATTTTTATTTTCTTTCAGAGGACTATGATGACACTACATATTATTAATTAGCCAATGATGAATTAGAAAAATAAGTATATCAATATGACTCCATATAGTTTCATTCAAAATAAAGGGAAATGTTAAAAATAGGTGTGTCCAAGTCAAGAAAGAAACAATTCAAAGAAAAATATGCATGCCATTATTAAAGTAAAGAAAGAGAATACACCAAAATATAAGAATAAATATACACCTTAATTATTTAGGATTCAAATTCCTTTAGAGTACCCTTAACCTATAGACGCAAAATAAAAGCACCACACATTCTAATATGTAGTGTAATGAATATAATCTACCTCAAATGTTGTGGTGTTGACTATCTCTCCTAAGTTTAATGCCACTATTAAAAATTGTCTAGGATGCTTAAAATAATCCCCACACAAAAACAATGCTAAATCTTGTTCTTATTCACTATATTGTAGTTGTCATAGAAAAAATGAAAGTCCTAATTAGCTAATTTGGCTATTCTAGACAAACATGTTGAGCTCAAAATAACTCTACACATTCCTAAATTTTTATTAGCTTATATTTACATGTTTCCAAAATCTAGATATGGAATACCATATGAGATCGTAACTCTAATACTCATTCTTCAACATCTTTACTATGGAATGTTTATTTAGATGTCTACACATACATGATAGGTGAACCAAGTGGCCTATCACTATCAATTATACCTCATATGAAAAATTCTAATTAGAAGATGATACTACTTATGAAGTGTATAATATTAGCGACATTTCATGCTAATTAGAAATCATAGATGTTTGTTCACAGATATTGACTTATGTAGATTCTTTATGTTTCAGGGTTCACTAAAAAGGCCATTTTCAATAAGTCAATTAACTTAACACAAATTTAAAGGTGATTTTTATCAACAATATAATGAGAATATATGTCTCATTTGAGATGTGTCAAAATCACACAATTGATCTCATACCTCAAGGGCGTGAAAAATATTTCAACTTGGTGATGTTTCAAAAGAACATAATTTTTTCACAGTGAAGACACATATATATCCACCACATTTTGTCAAAGATAATCTAGTCATCTTAGTATTAAATATATCCTTATCTGAGTAGACATAACATGACATGAGGAATTTCCTTGATCAAGAAAATTAAGATATTTGCTCCAACTATTTTTTTAAGAAACAACATTAGGCTCTATTTCTTGCTACTAACAAGTTTGGTCACGATCCTTTAGATTTGGTGCATATGTACCTATGTCCAGACCAATTATAATGGTCATAGTAATGCCTTATGGTTACAACTACTTATGGATAATTGCAATAAAAGATGTGTAATACTCAACCAAAAGACATCAAGAATATGATAACATTAGGAAATTTCATTGAATAGATAAATAAATCATTGCATAAGATTATTGGAAGAATTTGGGATGCTTATACCAAGCTAAATCTATATCTAATAAATTTTTCTTGAAAAGAAAACACCTTGAGAATGTGTATTGTTTGTATTAAGGTTACAAATTAGCATATGTTTAATATTGATGGCGACCTAGTCACATTCTATGAGTGTAGAAATAGAGAAGGACCATTACACGACACTTATATTTTCTTTACTTCACTCATGAGAACACTTTATTACGATGAGAGAGAAAAATACCTTAAAACTCAAAATGCATAAGGTGGTGCTACATTACTTTCAAAAGAGATGTAGTAGAAATGTTTCAAATCTACCAAGGAGGTCCTAGCTATTCAAGAAACATTGAAGAATTAAGACAAGAATGATAAGATAAGAAAAAATCTAGATCAAAATCCTATAGGAGATCCAAATCTTCTAGAAAGCCTTTTGATAAGTATTAGAACTACAAAAAACATGAGTGAGGTTGCATAGAGGAGAAGAGGGGAAATAAAGATGATTTTGATAAGGAGTTCCCAAAAAAATTCTCAAGATGATGCGCACGCATATATCACGGCCTTAGAAACCTATAAATCCAAATTTGTGCGGTTAGCCCCAACTATTCGTGGGAGGTTGAAGGAGAAATGTAAGGAGGACAAAATCAAAGAAAATTATAGATCCAAATACCATGGGAGATCCAAATTTATTTCAAATTCTAATACTTAAATCTTTAAAAACATGTGGACTTTTATAGATTTTACAAAGAAGAATGAAAAAAGAGATGATCAAGATGTTAATTTTGAAAAATCTTCATAGGATGACATATTATTTTATCAAGGCCTTGTAAAGACATACAATAGAAGGTGTGTGGTTTATAGGCTTTGAAGCTTCCTTGGATATATACACTCTCATTTGGGTTGGTTTTCAAAGTACAAATAATATTATGACAAGAAGTTGTACCTTGGCATTGACTCTCACTTGAGCGTAGTTAGCCATGGTAGATTATGCATTGAATTCCTTGATTAATGATTGAAGACAATCAATAGTCTATTATGCCCGTGGTTTAGCATAAAATCAATTATTCGTTACAAAAGTTAATGATGCACATGTGCAATATTTTTTCTCTAGTGGATGGTGTGATATGGTGCAAGGAGATATGATGTTCAATAAGGGTGTTTACATGGGCACTTCTTATCAGTTATCACATTTACTGTTTAGCGTAAGAGTTCTATATTAAGAGTTCTATCTACACTTTCGCCATAAAATAATAACAACAATGAGGAATGTTTTCCCTACTTTTGATGACTATTATTTTTAGGTACCTAAGTGAGATCTTGATTTAGATAGAGAGATTCCTACAAAGAATATATCATTGGAGAATGAGACATACACATGAAATGGGTCTAATAACCCCCTAAAAATAAAAAAACTTTGTGAAGGGGATAAATGGTTGTGCTCTTGAATTTTATTTTTGTGAACATTGTGTGTATAGAAAATAGAACCATGTTGAGTTTTATTCTAGTTACCATAATATTTTTGGGGTGTGAACTTGATTATTCAAATATATATGGTCCTATTAATGTTTCTTTAATTTTTGTCTTTGTATTATATCTTCGATACATAATTTTTTAGAAGAACATAAGCATATTTCCTTAGAAGTAAATATGAAGTCTTTCAAGAGATTAGTTTCATGAGTTTAAGGTTCTTGTGGATAATTAGATCGATAGGAAGATTAAGGTTTCAATGAGTCATATCGATAATTTGAGTTTTGTTTTTGCTGATCACTAAGAGGCTCATGGCTAAATAAGGGAAGTCGGGAAGCTTTGTTGGAGTGGGATAGGGGTGCGTCTTACAAAGAAACCTCCAGGATTTTTAAGAAGCTAACTCTTCTAATTGGTGCTTGGATGAAAAAGGAAAAGAATATCTCTCACAAATAATCTAATCTTAGGGGAGGTGAAACACCAAACGAAGCTTTGAGATGGGATTAATAATATGAAACATGAAATTTATATAGGTTAGACCATTCCTGGTCAGAGATCTATGTCTCCATCCACAAGGACATGATGTACCACAAACCCTTCATTCTTGGATGGGAGAACAAGATGCCAAAGTCAAAATGACATAAGGAAAAATATTTAAATCCCAGTTGTTGGAAGCACCTACAGGGGTCTTGATAAAGACACAAAAATCATAAGGAGAGCGTAAGTTCCTACACCCACATACACGTTACAAGAACACATTTTATATATAGAGGAACAACAAGAGACACCAAGAATGTGTTCTTGCTTCTAGACATAAATAGTTCCTATAAGGGTTCAGTGAAGGAACCACAACCCCCACATAAAATAGGAATAGGCTATAAATAGTACAAGTCATATTCAATTTTAGAAGCATTATGAGGATAAGGAAACATTCATAATCATAAATACACCCAGCCAAACAAAAAATAATTATATCAACATACATAAACTGGATCAAGCTCATATAAAATTAGCACATGACACATTGATTAAACAAAAGAGAAAGGTAACATGGACACAATCCCCGTAATTCATTAAGAGAGAATATGCCAAGGCTGGACAACATGTACTAGGATACAAATACTACAACATACACCTATGACCGAAAAGTCTTTGAATCCTTTTCTTAGAAAATTTAAAAATTTCCAGATCTGATTATATTTCTTAATGAACTTAAACATAGTCTAGTCTCCCACCTAGATCCAACCTACCTCTATTACAATATAGGCCATCAGGTTTTATAGTAACAACCTTCTGTCATTTTGATCATACAATGATCACTTTCTATTACAATCTAATGGTATGCCAGAAAATTAAGCATGACTCCTTTGATTTCCAAAGATGAAAACAAGTATACTCCTACCATTGGTTGATTGCAGGAAACTGAGATCGAAAAGGTAATCGTGGAAGCCTTTGTGGAGATGATCATGATTGCACAGACTATCTGAAATATGTGCCCTTGGATAGGTTTTAAACTCTCCTTTATCCGTGGGCATTATGCGACATGACATATACCCTGAATATGCATTAGTGGATCTTCCAAGAGTGGGATTTGGTAGTTGGAATGTGTCATGTGTGTAGGCATTTGAGTGGAGAAGCCTCACATGGAGGCATTTGAAACTCTGACCTGGAGACGCATGTTGTCTTCGCCAGGTGATTTGAATGCAAAGGGAAGGCACTTTGCAAGGAGCCTACGAACTCTAATTTGGACAAGCCGTGAAGGACGAGGGATGGACGACTGACCCATGTAGATGAAGTCTACAATTTCTGGTGACTCATAGGGGATCTCAACTTGCCGAGAGAAAACCTTGAAATATGTGGTTGCACAAATAGTTGGATCTTGCCAAGGAGGAGGGTCTGTGTACTCACTTGAGGTTTCTCCAATCACTTAACGGTAGTGAGCATCTGGTCCTCTGATTTATATTGAGGCATTCTCTGCAAGTAGACCAAAAAAGAATCAGGAGCCACTTAGCACAAAATGGAATGAAAATATTACACAACAACACAGGTCAAACCAAGGGATTCTAGGTGAAGCAGAGAAATGGGGAAGTCCTGTAGGGGAGAATAGAGAACAAAACACCACATAAAGTTAGCCAAAACTATATATTTTGTCAATGATAAAAAACAACATGACATGAATACAATAGAAAAGGGAGCGTAATTTATAATTGAAAAAGAAGGGAAAGGCATTTATTTAAGGCTCATAACAAAACTTTACAAATGATAACCAACAATCCATGAACCCCTGTAGTCAGATAAGGAAATAATAATGTCAAAAAAAATAACACTACGCATGGATTTTTGTCTATGCAAGGACTTCATCCCTTCGCTAATTAAGAATATGAATTTATTTCTAATAATCCGCTAAGCTCGTAGGTGGGGCTTTTTCCAGAGCCAACATAATAGAGCCTTGTTGCCAGATATGTGTCTATAGCCCTGATAAGGTTATCGCCTTGGAAACTACTAACATTGCTCTATTTATGGCCAAATGTTCATAGCCCCGATAGAGTTGACAACATCACCCAAAATTGTATATTCTTTGCAATTAAACACGTCTATTACTTTCTTTTATTTTTGCTTTTGATTTTGTCTTTTAAATGCAAGTTGACAATGGAGTCATTTCTCGTAGGTTGGTTGCCAAGGTGGTAGTGGAAGATCTCCTGATTTTTCAATTAGCAGACTGAAGAAATACATCTCATCAACATTAATATAGGTAATGACATTGCATAACAATTTCAATTAGACCACCAAAAAGCCTAAATGCTGCAAATAAATCCCTAACATTCAAGAGAGAAAATATAATTAGCATGCAAACAAAAAATAATAAAATCAATTCAAACACAAAGATATGCAAACCATATTTATCTCCCTTGTTCTTCTCCTTCTTAATGCAAATTTGGGCTCTCAACATGTGCTCACTTGGACATCATAAGAATTAAAAGTGCACGATCTTTGAATTACGAGAATCAACTCTCATTATATAGACTTTCTGGATTTCAATCAAGATTCTCTGATTGAGGAGATGAGTGAAATAGATTGAAGAGTCATCTGGATTTAATTAAAGAGTTGAAGTCAATTGATTGGAAAGTGAAAATAGCTTGATTTTTTAAGTGAATAGATTGATTTGTTAACTCCTTTAATTGTGAGTGAACTGATTTTGATTAGACAATGGACTGAATTGATGAAGAGATGGCTAAATAGATTGATAGTCAACATAAAAGATGGATTAGTCAGAAAAGATAATTGAAGAGTTAGACTGAGACTCAGTGTTAGTTAAAACCAGAAGAATAAATCTAATTAAATAAATTAGAATATTTATTTAATTGCACATGTGGAATATAAATAAATAAATAAGATTTATTTATTTATGAGAGAAATAAACTAGTAAATCAAATAAATTAACACTTATTTAATATTAGGAGAAAATGATGAATTAATTGTAATTTTTACATAAATATAATAATAACAATGAAGAAGTATTAAATAAATAACATATTTATTTAATTAATTGTGAGGACAAGGGATTAATTAGATAATGATAATCATTTAATTAATTTATAGAAGAATAACTGATGAAAATTAGTTAGAAGTTTAATAATTAAATAATTGATTAGAATTACTTAATTATGGAATTATGGGGAAAATACTGAATTTGAAATTTGAATTAGAAGACACCTAAAATTAACCTATTGCCCGTGCGCAATAATTTCACTAATATTATTCTTAATTGATTAAACAATCTCAATTATTTAATTAACTAGTGTCTTTCTACTATTTTTAAAATTCAAATTCATAATCTGTCCTAGTTCTGTAATTAAGTAATTTTAATCGATTATTCAATTATTAAATGTCTAACTAATTTTCATCACATATTCTTCTATAAATTAATTAAATGATTATTATTATGTAATTAACCCATTGTCTTCACAATTAGTTAAATAATTATGTTATTTAATTAATACTTCTTCATTGTTATTATGACATTTACATAATAATTACAATTAATTCATCAATTTATCCTAATATTTGTAGACACTTAAAAATGGTCAATTGCTCTCACACAATGACTTTACTAACTTTCTTCTTCAATTATTAAACAATCTTTATTATTTAATTAATTGGTATCTTTCCACTATAATCTAAACTCAAAATCATTATTTCTCTATAAATTCCTAAATTAAGTGATTTTATTTAATTACTTAATCAATTATTCACCTATAGAGTAATTAAATAATTAATCATTATTTAATTATTCCCTATCTTATTGAAATTAATTAATTAAATATATTATTTAATTTTTTTTTGTGTGGCAAAAGTGGCCATAGCCACTAAAATATTTTTATTATTTATATATTGTTTTTTTACATAGGTTCAACAAGGACTTGTGGAGGAAAGAACATGGAAAAGAAAACCTCCACATCATCGCCCATAAAGAAACAAAATGCAGTGAGGCAAACCTTATAAAATAGGCCAAACCTGGATAACATAAACACTACCAGATACAAAAGTGGCCATGACACATAATGCCAATTACAAAAATGACCACATAAATTCCCCACCCATGCCTGAAGATTAACCATCGGTTATCTAGGAGATACAAATTATCACAACCCCAAACCCCACAGTATGAACCACCAAGAGAGATAGAAGAGAAGGAGAAAGAAGCTAATCCAACATGATGGAACTTAGAAAAGATGTTATCTCCAGAAGGAAGACAAGTAAATACATTCCTTTGAAGTCTAGAAAAGAAGAACATGTACGAACCAATCCAGAGACCTGCATATACTCCTTCACAGCCAACTGGAAAGATCAATTAGTAGTAGTGTAAAACTCAAATATAAAATATACAAGATCAAGATACATGAATGAGCATAATCTAAGAAAAGTGAAAGTGGAACCATGCAAATGAGAGCTAGAGAAGAATATATCAACAATAGTAATTACGCGTAATTGAGATAGTTAAGTCAAATGTGAAAGAAAACACTCATCCACCTCCTGAAACAGAATGGGATCATCAATAAAATTATTTGCCAAAAAACCTGCAACCATATTTTCTTCTCTAAAGCAATGAGTCAATTCAAAATTTTGAAGGGTTTCCAGTTTGCTACGAACCAAATCTAGCCTATATCTTAATTTCCATGAGGAAGTCTTTCTAGAGGAGACAATGTTGTGAATCACCATTGAGTCACCCTTGATAATGATATTAGAAAGGTTTTCGAAGACTGCTAAAGAAAGACCAAGAAGAAGGGCTTCAAACTCTGCAAAATTATTAGAATTTGGAGGTAATTTCTTGCAAGCTGGTCTAATTATGCTACCCTTCGAGTCTCTTAAAATAATTCTAGTGCCATAAATGCCTGGATTTACCCTAGAGGCACCATCGTAGTTAAGTTTAACAAATACAGGTGGGGGAACTGACTATGTTACATTTAAGCGGGAAGGAGAAGGGCTGGAAGAACGACAACCATGAGGCAGAAGAGTCTGCAACAAAGGTCAATTGTCGTGAATGAAGAAATCCCATTTACATTTTTTTTTTTGGAATTAATCAATTTGAAATGATAGGAAAGCATAACTTCTGATATAGCCCTCTCAATTTTACCGATCACATCTACCCAAGAATTAGATTTATTTCTAAAAACTCTTTCATTCATTTCAAGCCAAATAGTCCAAATGACTAGAGAGGGGCTGATCTCCCAAAGGGGTGCAAATGTGGAATCTTTATGAAAAGAAGGCCATGCTTTGAAGTGATCACAAAGGTTAATATTCCTTCTTTCTTATTATTATTGCATTTATATAATAATAAAATTAATTACTCTCATAATTAAATAAATAAATTATATTTATTTAATTAACCTAATTGTTCCTCTTATAAATAAATAAAGACTAATTATTTTTCTTATATTCCTCACATGTGCAAATAAATATATTCTTTTATTTATTTAATCATATTTATCCCTCCAATTATGAGTTTTAGTTAACTCCACCATTCTCTCTCCTAAATGATCAATTAAATCAGTTATCTATTTAATCTATCTCATCTTCTACTCCACCTCATCAATTAAAGTCCTCAATCAAATCAGTTAACTCTTCCATCTATTCAAACACATGCAATCAATTAAGTTCAACTCCCACTCCCTCTGAGTTCAATTCCTCAATCTATCCTCTTAACATATCCATCTATTCTGTCAACATGCAATCAATTGAGTTCAACTCCCACTCACTTTGAGTTCAACTCTTCAATCACATCCAATCAACCCACCAATCATGGGATCTTGATTGGAACCCTGAAAATCTTATAAATAGAGAGCTAATTATCTTAATTTTTAAACCAAAATCGCTTTGAATTATTATGTTGGCACATCGAGCACTCATTCTCTGAGAGCCCACATTGCATAGAGAAGGAGAACAACGAAGGGGGACTTTTGGTTTGCATTTTCATGTGTTTTTGATTGATCTCATTATTATTTTATGATTATGCATACTATTTTTTGCTTCCTCTTTTGATATTGGGAATACTAACTACCTAACATATCTGTTTGTGGTTGAGATTTTGATGTTATCAAAGGCTTCTATAGGTACCTATATCCCCGATTATAATATTAAACAAATGTTAATTTATTTAATTTACTAATTTATTCCTCATAAATAAATAAATAAAATTTATTTATTTATATTCCATGTGTGCAATTAAATGAATATTCTAATTTATTTAATTGAATTTATTCTTCTAGTTCTAACTCACACGAAGTCTCATCAAATGAATTTTCACAATGTATGAAACCTCCAGCCTTGAAACCCACAATTGTACTCAGTGGGACAATGGGGAGGAGTTGTGCCAACAACGACATTCCTCCCTTGATAATAATGACATGGGAGATGATGCTAAGGAGGGCGTGTGACAAAAGATGAAGAAATCAATGGAAAGGAAGGGCTCAAAACATCAAACTTGTGGCAAGATGCAACAAAATTAGGTGTTTTAGTGGATGAAAACTACTCATTAATATCACCTATGGTTCCTATTCCATCTTCTTTTCCTATGAAACATTTTCTCATTGATGGTTGCAGGAACCGTGCTAAACCCCATCACACATGTAATAATTTTTGTAAAACCCTAATCATTGATGCTTCCAAACCCTCAGATCCACCACTGTCAAGTTTATCTGTGCTTGTTAGTGCCTCAGATTGACCACTCTTAGGTTCATTCATGCCTTCTAGTACCTTGCCTCTAGTTGAATCTCTGGTCTACACAATGGGTGACTCTATAGTGCAAATGGCTAAAGCTCCTGCCAAATTTCACATTTCTGATTCATACATTGGCATGGCTTTGGTTGAGGCCGGGTGTCGCTCTCTTCTCATCCGATGTATGTGCAAACCTCCTTCAATTGCAAAGCTTACTGGTTGGATTAACGCCACTTGGGGCATCTTGGATTTCCCCAAAATTGAGATTCTTGACTATATTTTTTTCCTTTTATTCTTTTCATCTGAGGAGGATTGCAATTTTGTGAGGCAAAATGGTCCTTGGTTTTATGATTAGGTTGGTGTTTTCATTTTACCTTGGAATCCTTTCTTTGATCCTGCTTCTACTCAGATTACATCCATTCCTGTCTAGATCAAAATTTATAATCTTCATCCAATCATGAGGGCTTCAAATATTATCAGGGATATGCTTGAGAAGATTGGGTCCTTTGTATATTTGGACACTTCTCCCATGATCCCTAACAATAGATACACCATGGTTTTTTCTATCATCGATATCTCTAAACCAATTCAACATACTATTTTAATTCATTCTTCTAGTGGTACTTGGACCCAATATCTCAAATATGAAGGCCTCCCATTTAGATGCTTTCGTTGAAACAAGATTGGCCATAAGATTGTGGGTTTCTCTTCACCAAGATTAGGCACCAAAAGGAGTTTTAATTTTATGAAATGGGTCAAGAATCCTGGTATTTTGGATGTTGAATTTTTATGGTGCAATCATGGGAAATGTGTTGCTTCTTAGAAGGATATTGATCCTGTTGATCTAACCATTCATTCTGAGCCACTTGTTTCTCCCTTGGATGCTTCTCCTAGGCTCTCCCCTCTTTTCTACCTATTATACCTCTTGAAAAATCTCCAATTATTGAGGTGGATGGAAATAATTCTGATGGATCTTATTCATTCATGGATGATTTAGAGGTAGAATATCATGAATTTTTTTATTTAGATGATGTGATCATCCTTGTTAATAAGTGCACTATTTTTCAAATGGCTAGTGGCATCTTCAAACCAAACTTCCCCAAAAGGAAGAAAGGTCATAAATCTGAAGATGAGAAGATTCGGTCTGAGAGGAGAGATGTGGTGGATGAAGGAACTCAATGGATTATGGAAGCACTCCTCACTAGGAGAATGATGAAATAAAATGTCAAAAAGGCGAGATGAACTGTTGCTCTTGGACATACACCTTATTTTTTTATTGGCTGATGGACTAGTCTTCGAGTCACCTTGTGCCTTCTTTCTAAATCTCCGAGTTCTCATTGGATTCTATAGTCGGATTCTTTTGTCTTTGTGCTCCCCATTTGTGGGTATGAAGCATATGCATTAATTTTATATTATTGGGTGTGGGCCCTTTCCCAACTATTTATCTATAAAAAAAACTAACACTAAGTCTTAATCTGACTATTCAATCACCTTTTCTGATTGATCAATCTATCTAATTCTCTATTCAATCTATTATGTTGACTATTCAATATATTTAGTCACCTCTCCATCATTTTAATCCATTGTCTAATAAAAAATAGTTCACTCATAATCAAAGGAGTTAACAAATCAATCTATTCACTTAAAAAATCAATCTATTCACTTCACTTACCAATCAATTGAGTTCAACTCTTAAATATATTTTAGTCATCTCCTCAATCAGAGAATCCTGATTAAAATCCACAAATTCTATATGATGAGAGATAATTCTCATAATTAAGAACCACACACTTTGAATTCTTATGTTGTCCAAGTGAGCACAAGCTGAGAGCCCAAAATTTGTATTAAGAAGGAGAAGAACAAGGGAGATAAATATGGTTTTCATATCTTTGTGTTTGAATTGATTTCATTGTTTTATGTATGCATGTCAATTATCTTTTCTCTCTTGAATGTTAGGGATTTATTTGTAGCATTTAGGCTGTGGTGGTCTAACTGAATTGTTGTAGGTTTTTGTATCTCAAATCTAACCCCTGATATACAATGGTGAACCCAACATGAAGCACAACACTTCTAAATTTCTAAAATTTCCATATCTTTGCAGTTACACGTGCATACAATACAAGTTTATTTCATTCGCCACATCTATAACATTCATATGATGCAAATACATGTTGAAATGACACAATCTTATCCTTGAGACAACACACATGTATCATGCATTTGATGCATTTTCTTGTTTAATGATTGCTATGTTTTTATCTTTTATTACATTTTTTGGTTTATTTTCTATGTTTTTGACAGGGTTATTTGTTGTGGTTTTTGACTATCCTATAATGGCCCTATTTTTCATGCTAGATTATTCAATATTGATATCCTAATATTTACATTGCAATCTTTTTTATATCTTTGTCTGTGCAATCTAATTTGACACAAGTGACCTATTGTTTCGATGCATTCATTTTGTGGAAAGCCACATTTGTTACATTCATTGACTACAATTTCAAGATAGAGAGCCACATTTGTTGAATGAAATGGTGCAATCGCTAGTGTAAACAAAAAAAGGTAAAAGTTCATCAACCAATAGAACAGATAAAGAGGGAAAGAGAAATCAAACAAAATCGTGAATCAACATGTAAAACAACCATAATAGATTTGGAAGCTGACATTGGCTATGAAGGATTCTTCAATGTCTACTTAGACAAGGTAAACAAAATTGTTGATAAATATGGGTATCTTCATGTTAATGCAAGTGAACTTATGGATTATGAAAACTAAATGCTAGATCTAGTTTTTTGGTAGTAACATCGGATTTTCAGCTTATGGATGGTTCTTAGATTAGTGAACATTTTATTTTGGAGATTAATTTGATTAATCGTGTATCTTGTGTCTCTAGTGTGTTTGCACAATCAGTTAGATTAAAACCCTTTTTAATTAGAGAGGCCTATTTGGGGGAAGTGATCACCACCAAAGGACTACCTCAAACTGACAAATCCTTCTGGCCGGTATAGAAATGAGGCGGGGCCATAATTATCTTACATCTAACCAAGATCAGACAGAAGAGTGGATGATAGGTTGGATCGAGCCTACATGCCTAAGGAGCCGACATGGTCCATTAGATACTTAATTGTCTTAATTATGTACAAACTGATTGGGTAGATGCCACAGATCTAACTAAAAACCTGTTAAAATAGAGGCCACCTATTTCACCTTTGAACACTGACTTATTCCAGTGCAAGGGGAGGAAAGAGTCTTCCCCCAAGATCCCCATAATATGTGTCATAGGGTATTGTTTCATTTGGGGAGAAATCCTCTTTGAGGTATATCAAGATAAAGGAAAAAAAAAAACACACTCAAAAGAACTCGTGTTCTAGGGTGTGACATGTTGTGTGAGCTAACAGACTACCAAGCAATGGACCTGAAACATTTTGATGAAGCCAATTTTACCTTAAATTAGTACTTCTTGTTTCTATTTTTCGTTGTATATGACCAAGTGAAAACTCATGGCTTGAAAGAGTCAGTGAACATACACAATGCATTTTAGAGTCAGTTTGTCAATCAACCATGCTCTGCATGTATGATTATTGTGTTTGAAATCATCAATTTTTTTCCAAAATAGTGTCTAGACAAATCCACACAATCAACAGAGACATTATATGCAACTAAACTTTGTTTGACGCAAACTACACATTCATGCGACACACCTATGTTATTGATTAGACACAATTATTTATTTATTATTCCCATCTATGAATACCCTACAACACAATCACTATAACCTTTCTACACATTTACCAAAGTCCTAAAATGCAATCACTGTATCCATTCAATGCAAGTGACTGGTAAAATTGAAAGACAAGATCAATATGAGATTAGGGTCCAAAACCTGTTATTTGTCTCTGACCAAATTTATATTTTTGTGGTTGGTATATTAGTATGTAGCCTTACATTTCTTGTCATTTAGGAATTCATAACCTTGCATAGCTGTCATATTGCTTGCATTGCCTTCATTTTAGTTTTCCAAAAAAACCTGAAAAAAACAAAAATATAGCTGCATTTCCTAAGGTAAAACATTTCACCTTTGGAGTCATCATTTTGAAGCTAGAAAGAACATATTATTTGGTATTCCTATAGTAATCTTAAGAATCATTTTAAAATCCTCAAATTCAATTATTGTCTCGTCCTATTTTCTTGTCATAAACATGCTATCATTTTGTCAATTTAGTCTCAGATTTGAGGTCAAGATAATTCTCACAATCACTCATGTATTTATTAAAAATATTGCATTCAAAATTCTTAAAATTTCTCTTAGGGTTACCTAGTTTGCACATTATAAATCATTTTAGTCTCATACCTAGATCATATAATCTACATATTGCATCCAAAAAAATCCAAAATATTAAAATCATAGTATCAGTCTTAGATGTCATCCTAGTCGAAGTCATCTTAGTCACATCTAGCTAGAGCCATTCTTGCATATGCCAATCACACGATATTAAAATGAAAAACATCAAATGGACTCTCATGTTCATCTAGACAACAAACCTATAACAAATACTCTACAAGAACCAAAACAAAGATACACACCCTTAGGGGAACCAATTGAGTCAACTTTGAAGAAGTTTGTACAATCAAATGACATCATACTTCCAAAAGTAATACATTAATAAATAGGATATTTTAAACCATCTTGGTGGAACGAAAATGACTTGTGTGAATAATATAGGACCAAAGGACATAACAATTCAAATTGAAAAATCTCATCCAAAATCTCATTGACCAAGGTGACTTTACTATTAAAGAATGTTGTGATAATTCACCTAATGAGGAGTTAGACATATGTCAATAAACTATTCCAAAACATGATAAAAATAATATATTCATGTCTTGCAATGTCCCACAAATAACCTCTATATCTTCCACCATTTCTTCATCCACACCATCTACATCCTATGATGCATACAATGTTGAAACCTTTCCAGTTTACCCCCATGGGCTATCCACAATAAAAATCCAAGCTACTCTATTCCTCGGTACAAGTCCCTTTTACAATTCAGAAATCTCAGATCCAATGCCATTGTATTATCCATTTCCAAGTAAACCAACTTCAATGAGTCCCATTCAAAGTCCATTCCTATCATGCCCAAGTATTAATTCCTTTAAAGAATCCACCATACATATCCAAAATCATACCTCATGTCAAGAGGTTAATCCAAAGTATAAAGAAACAAGTCCTAAAATTGGTCAAAATCAAGATATAAAGAATGTCCAATCCCATCCAATATTTGACCAAGGTCCTATATTTCCAGAATCTCATGATGATCCCCTTATCCATTTGTTTCGTGTCCAACATGATCTCCTTCCATACAAAGAGAAAATTATCCATCCAAATCCATATCCTAAGAAAGACCATGATGTCCAATACCCTCCATCTAATGATGATTTTCCATTTAAAGATCAAATTATCCCTCCATGTCCACCACAAGATCTTATCAAGCCTCCATTTTCATGTCATAATCCTCCATGTCCACCTCAAGATATCATCACCCCTATCCAAGCTAATAATGAGCCTATTACATATCAACTTGGTTCATCAAATTTCATTTGGTCTGGTTTACTTCATGGTCCTACCATTCCATATATGCTTCCACTTCAAAATGGATCTGCATCTTGTTTAAAAAATAATGAGTATCTAATTGCAGAGAAGATTTGTTAGAACATGCAATGTCAAGGAAAGAGGTTAGGCCTCAATGAACAAGGTATATTAGAACAACTTGATATAAAAGAAAACCCTAATTATCATGGTCTTGGCTACGTAGCTCACTCTCAAGATGTTGGTATCCCTCCAAAATCCTACATTCCTCCATATAAACCCAAGTATACACCTTCCCCATCCTCCAAATTGGTTTTGGGTCCTTATATCCTAAAGTTTGTCTTTTTCCCTTCCATCCATCTTAGGTCCGTGTATTCCTCCATCAAACATCCATATCACCCCTAGTCCACAACCCCCTTACCCTTTCATAAATTAAGATCAACAAAGGTACACATCCTCGAGAACCTTCCAACCATCCATATATATGAACTCCTCCAAGATACCTCCATCTCATTCATATCCACCTATGAATCCCAATTACCTTGGAAGCAATTTAGATGTCAAGCATAAAATCCACAAGTTTAAAAATACACATACATAAAAGGATCAACATGTCCCATCTAAAAGACATGTAAAAAATAAGAAAAATTTGATCAAAAAGAAAAAAATAAAATTACAAAAGGCCATAGGGGCCCACCAAGAAAAATAAATATCATCCATCTTCCACATCTAGTTTGGGTACCTATGTACCAAAATCCATGACCATAGATACTCCATCACCACCTCCATCCATTTGGGTCCTTGTGTCCCACAATCTACATTTAGTCCTCTATCTAAATCTCAAAATCCAAAATCCATTTTCCTTCCAATCACTTCACCACCCCTCGAGGTATGTGCCAACATTGATCTTGCCAAAATTTTCATCCACCCATACACAATTCTTCCAACACCCAATCCATTATCCAAAACCTACGTTTTGTCCTTCCATCCCCCTTATCCTAACCCATGCATAAACCCTTACCCTTGTCCATCTTATCATCCATTTCATTCCTCCTTTTCCATCGCCTTATCAACATCTTTGAGCATATCAACATCTTTGAGAATACTTTTAATAGCCATGGTCCATTATAGCACATCCTTTAGGATTACTATCTAAAGAACAAGATGCTTGAATTAATCCTTCATGTCATTTCATGTGTCCATTGTCTTCCAAAAAGTAAAAAATATTGTTACCTTTATGAAAATCTGGCAAATAGGCATCTTGTGTGACACATAAGAAAGAGAGAGAAATAATTCATCCTATGGTGAAAACCAATTCTTATGGTGCCTTGGGAAAGTACCATGATGAAAAACCAAAAAACAAGTGTCATGTGTAATCCATTACCCTCTTGCACTCTACTCTTGGGGGATAGTTTCATTCATTCTATCCCATCTACTATTGTCTCCACGATTCCTCATCTTCCAGTTCCCATCACCCTATCTACCTCCATATTCATTTTTCCACCTTTTATCTTGACAACCCACATCATGCATACTATCCACTTTATTTTATTCACACCCTTTAGTCCATATCCCTTATCTTATCCATTCCTTACTGCAGTCATCCATTATCATATTTCAAATTCCTCATCCTCCAGTGCCTATCATCCTATCTACCCCCATATTCATTTTCCACCTTTGATCTTGACAACCCACTTCATGCATACTGTCCACTTCAATTTATTCACACCCTTTAGTCCATCTCCCTTATCTTATCCATCCCTCACTGTAGTCATTCATTATCATATTTCAAATTTCCTATCCCAAATCCATTTCTTTGTCCTGATCAAAATTAAGGACGTAAAAATGAAGAATATATTTTCAAAAGCCTCTTGACATGTCCATCCATATAGACCACATGCTATTTACAACATCATGGCATTGCCTACATATCCATATATCCAATCCCTTAGCTTGGTTAAAACATGTTATCCCATTGTGAGATAGTCCTTGCAATCCAAATCAGCTATGATTCCATAATAAGCTACCCCCGTCTTACACCTATCCATTTCCATCCCACCAGTTCATTCATCCACTTATAATGCATTACACCTTGCTAGAAATTGGGGTAAATAAATACATCTTGTTTCAGAATAAATCTTGACATATGTCTTTCACCTCAATCAATGATTTTTAAAATGATATAATTTTTTTAAAAAAAATCATAAAATGTCCTGAAAAAAAGTCCAAAAAATAACAAAATATCCAAAATCAAAAAATAATAATTTCTCTTTGTTGTCATCAATAAAAAAGTCATTTTGCAATGAAACACCGAGCTTAACAAATCATCAGATCAAACACCAAGCTTAAAATTATGCATCAACAGACAAACCTACCAAGCTAGTCTACAACCTAATCGATCAACTGCCTATCAGTTTTAAGCATACCTATCAAATAATACCTTTATGGATATGTCTTTCCTTGAATAGGTGCCCTGTCAAATATCATGCCTTAATGAATGTCTTTCCTACAATAGACATCCTATCAAACATTGTTCTATCAAGAAACTCCCATCTTTGGCAAGAAGATCAGTATGGTTGTTGACTCATTTGGTCAAGTGAGTCTTATATTTTTATTGATTTATCTTGAATCATGTTCCTATGTTTATTTTGGATATCCATTAGTGATGAGAGAAGTCGGGATGGCTCATGATTCTATTTTATTTGTCTGTTATTTGTGGGATGTTTTTTATGAAGTCTAAGAAGAGTATTTTGGGTGTATGTGATAGGCATGTTCACATATTTGAAGAGTATGAAATGTAGAAAAAATTGCAAAGAATAACTATGCTCATGACTGTCGCTACACATTCCTCGACCCTTAATGCACATATCTTTAGATGGATTGGCCAATATTCCTTGTTTGTTACATGTGCCTGTCAAAATGCAAGGGGACAATCCTACCTTGATTTTCAATATCTTGGTGGGGAAACACCAGTTTTGCTATAATAAAAGTGGCTTAATGATGAAAAATAATTGCTCAAAAAGTTGGAATACAATGTGGTATTAATAAATTCTAGATTTTAATTAGGGTTAATCATCATATTATTTGATCTGGTCATGTCATTTTCTTCCAATCTCTCAATACTAACAATTCTATCAGTCAATCCTAACATCCTATTAGTATGTCAATTAGTCAATATGTCAAAATGGTCAAATCAATTTGTCACTATTGTCAAATCCTTCTATCAATCAGTTAACCCGGAACCATCATTTGTCTTATACATGATGTATCTTTCCCAATACCAGACATTGCCACTTTTCTTATACAAGTTATGTCTTCCCTGAAACCATACAATGTTGCTAATCTTAAACAATATGGGTCCTTTCTGAAACTAGACATAATTGTTGTCAACAATTTCTATGTCCAATGTCAATCAAACAGTCATCATACTATATTAACATTATTCACTTCATACTAACTATTATTCTCTTTCATCATTTTATCTCACATCCATAATCTTCTTTTGAGAGATCATTCATGAATTTATTTTACAAACAATCTCATGAGGGGGCATCTATTACCTAGTCAGTATTGTGATCCCATTGGGCCATACCGGGGCATAATTTTCACTACTTATTCTTTGAAACAATGCCTAAAAATTTATTGTCTCAAAGAGGGGCAAAATGTAGACACCTAAAATAATTGTCACATTGCCTGTGTGTGATGTTAAGACTTGTGTGCGATGTTAAGACTTGTTTTCCTCTTAATTTATTAAATAATCTTAATTATTTCATTGTAAGATGCCCCTATGTTCTATTAATTTTTTTTTATCTTTTACTCTCGAGAATTTTGTCAAACAATTTTCTTGCAATCTTTTTTTTTCTTGAGTTTTTTTTTAAAATTATAAAGATCTTCCCTTTAACTCTTTGTTTTTGCAATTAATAGAAATGTTATTTGATTCAACAATATATAGAGAAAGTAATGCAATTGTTCTATCAACTCAAAATGTTAGCATTCACCATTTCTTGCAAGCTAAAACTATATTTTATTTGATTATAATTTGTTGAGATACATAACCCAAATTTAGATAATTATAGGCATAGATATCTACATGAATACCCCTTATTTTAAGGCAACAACGATATTTTAATATACTTCCAGTCCACTACTTGCTATTACAGTGCAAGACTGCAAGTGTAGTTTCATATTTTCCGCATCAACTATGTATTGTCGTCCCAATCCAAATCAGAACTCCCTCCAACATCAACAACATGAATGATGCTATACTCGACCAACATATAAGTGATAACTCCTGGAAATGATTCCACCACTCATAAAAATAATGAAAACTCTCTTATTCCTCCTTAAATCACAAATTCTAGCTTACAACATTGCTCACAATATTGTAGTAGTCTACTGTTCACGCTACTGTAGAAATAAATATTCACGTCACTATAGCAATTCACTATTCACGTCATTGTAAAAATTTTCTGAATACCCTCAATACAATGCCTCTAACTCTCCAGAATTGAACCCCCAAAGTGACTGAAACTTATTCACGTGTAGTTACCATGTTTTTCCAAAAATTGGCTCTTCTTGGCAATGACATGATATCAAATAACAAACATCAAACTTATGATAATTATTACGTTGAAGCTCAAAATGAATCTCAAGGCCATGTCTTTCAACGACGTCAAGATTAATAGCACAAAGGGTTTGCATCCTCCAATCCCAAAGAGAAAATCTCCACAATCGCCAAATTCATGCAATATCCAAGCATGTTGAAGAATGAGCTCTTTACTTTATTTTATAACTTCTTTTTAGATATTTTCTCAATCAACCTGTGAATGTGGGATAAATAATTTTTTTATTTTAAAATATCATTTCCCACTTAAGTGAATAAAGTGATCTTTTAATAATAAAGTGACTTATAATAAAATTTATTTTAATTTAATTGTCACTTTATTAATAAACTATTTAATCTTCAACCATTAAAATAAACTACCAATCAGACTCAGAAAATCATGTGTGATAGCTCGTTGGAAAGGTCTCAGCGAGATGCTCCAAATCTAATACTAAAATGCCAAAATCACCGAGCCCACTACTGACTTAATATAAATAGTAAGTATTTGTAAACCCTCCTGAATCAACTCCGACTAGTCTAAAACTGGAATTGCCTAGGCCAGAATTGCCTAGGCCAAATCTCCCTCTGATCCCTATAAAGTCCTGATTAGCCCATGGGACCAAGGAAAAATGGGCTAACGAAATGCTCATACAACTTGTGCTAGAAAGGGGACATTACTATTAGTATTAAGAGATCCAAGATTACTAAGAGTGGGGGGGGGAGGTGAATCAGTAATCTAACAATTCCAACTTTTCATTTACCATTCAACCATTTGCATCAATAAGCATCCATTACATGAAAAAAAATAAACAATAAGAATAAATATCCACAACCAAGCAACAAACCAAAGTTTTTCTCATGGAAACCCAAATGGGAAAAAACCACATGTGGGAATGGCACCCACTAAAATCTGCACTCTTTTGAAGTACGCCCAATTAAGAGCTTAGCCCTGTTAAAAGCTTACAAATGCCCAGTTAAGAGAAAGAACATGTTAGGAGTCACCTGGTCAAGGGATTTACCTCTAGCCCTATTCAGAGCTTTACCATGTTATGAGTAACCTAGTTAAAGGATTTCAAACCCTAATTAAAGAGTCACCTGGTTAAAAGATTTACAATTCAAACCTGTTAGGATATAAACGATTGAGGGATTTAGCTTGATGAAGCTGTTAGGAATAAAAAAAGTAAATGATCTGAGAAAGTAGCACTCTTTGCTAATACAGATCTAGTTCAAGCTCAATCTATGCTTTACATATAGAAAATCTTCTCTCTTCTCTCTTCTCTTGATCACACCTCTACATCCACAATCTACACTTGTACTTTTCATCATTTACGTATTTATACATTACAAGTTTATTAGGGTAATTAACCACCTTACAAAACATTTTAAAATATTTCCTTCTCAATGAACAAACCCTAAAATGTGTTAATAATCTAAAACACTCTCTAACAAACTCAGGTCGACCTTCAAATCTATCACACATCGATTTGACAAAGAAAATTCAAACCACAACACATTCTCTAAAGTTCTTGCACAACCTCCAAGAAATACGGTCATTATGATCATAGAAAATGCCAGCTCAACAATCCTTGTCAACCTTCAACATCACCATGATCCATGGAACACATAATCACATACTGCAAGATGGTGCACCATCACCGATCAAGGATCTGACTAACTGTTCTAAGAACATCTTTAACTTTTTACAGAATGACCTTCTGTCACTAGAAACTTTGTCTTTTGGTCATCAAATCATGATGCAGTCACAAAAACAACCCCATAACATATTCAAGATAATATATCCTGAACCACAACATCTGAATCCAAACCTATTTGACACAAACTTCAAATCATTCCTTCTTGGTCTCATCCTGTTCTTCCTATTGACATGTCATCCTTCAATCAATCATAACTCACACCATTCATAAGATCAACCTGTGCGGTCATAGAAATAACATCTAGAGACATCACTTAGCCTTCCTTTATGATCACACACACTAAATCTTACCACCTCTCTGGATTTAACCTCTTGAACATACATTAGCATTACAGACACATTGTCAACCAACAAACACTAAGTTGACATCAATGGAAACATCATAATTGAGTAACCTATCACCAGTTCAACACCATAACATACTCAACTTCACTCTGCATAATTTATGCCAACAATAACAGTCCTCCCATTCAAAATATTTCTCATCCTCAAGCAATTCCAATGCAATCCACAATCATCAAACTAATCAAGATTGTAGCCAAGAATGATCCTAGGCACCCAAGTCATCCTAGGAGATCTGTAGTACCATTTTCTAAAAACACTATCATGCAAGGTACTCAAGAAAGTGATCTCTTGAAAATATCTCAAAAGAAGAGCAATCAAATACTGCACCAACTCTATCAACTTCTCAGGAAATTGCTCTAATTTTGAACAACAAAGGCAATAAGCCAACATTGGCTTCCTCATCCTCTAGTGATAAACTACAAACCCAAGTGATCTTAGGGCTCTAAATCAATCTCATAAAGGAACCACCATGCAGATGCTATGCTACTCTGATTATGACATGAAACATTTTCTGTTGTGGCATCCCAGTAAGATCGATAATTTCTCTCTCAATAACTAACATGATCTTGGGCAACTGGAAGAAATATTTGCTCAGCCAAAAACCATAATCCTCAGAATATCTCCTCATGAAGTTCCAAACAAGAAATTTTTTTTATCAAAAATGAGGGAGTAGTAAAATTGTCTGACTCTGTACAATTAACCCCAAAATCAGATAACCAAGTAGTGCTTCTGTGATCAACAATTGTAATCATATCATTGGAAGATAACCTCCAAGTCTCAAGGTAGGAAGCTTGAGTACACCAACAAACCCAACTTATTACAATCAAGCAATTATTATTTGGAAGCACGCATACTAACATCATGAAGTGATTACAATGACCCAAACTCCCCCAAGTGGAAGTGGAGTATAATTGAATTATACCAAGAGGATCTCCTACAATATGTTGCACTGAAATTTGCAAGTTTTCAAAATCAAACTACCTTGAGATTGAGGTCAAAATAAACAATGTGAAAAAATAGGAAAAAAAATAAATAATCTAAAATGTCACTAGATACAAAGAACTCATGAATATGGGAGTAACGCAAAACTCATCTCCTATGATCAAATATCCTCTACCATCAACCCTCAACCAAGAAATTCTCATCTATTGGACTAAAGAAACCGTCCAATTCATCTACAAATCAAAATTTAAACTCATATGTAATATGATCAAAGAGTGGACAACTGTGCTAACATTCATTATTACAACTCCAAATCCCTTTGAAATATGAACCAACATAAAGAAGTTTGTTGTCCTAGACCAACTTCAAAGGTAAAATTTTGAAGCTCCAATCAATCTCCAACTAAAAATATTTACTTCCTTGACAAAAGAAATTGTACCAACTCCCCTGAATGAGAGAAAACCATAAAGTGAAGTGACTGATTTGCAACCAACAAACAAGCTCAAAAATGAAATCCAAATCCATTCTTCGCCAAGTAACACTCCCAAGTTTGACCATTCATTCAATACTCCAATCCTTACTTAAAATATCTCTCCAATCCATTTTTAGATGAACCAATGGAATAACAATTATGGCTAGTAAGGAAATGAACCACACTATCAATTCTGAAATTTAGATAATCATCCCTCCAAAACTCACTCCAACCATCCCCAAAACTGGATTTTGTCAATATGCAACTGATAATTTGCATCTGATGAACTTGGAAACATCCCATGGTTCCTTAATGGCCAAGCTTCTTGAATATTCCTTATTCATTATCTGAGAATTTTCTCTATTGCTCACTAAATAATATGGGCCTCTAAAATTCAGACCTTTCTCAGTTGCATAAATAAAATAAGGAATTTGTGCTAATCCTTCAATTCTATTAGAAATTTTACATGCATGACATCTCTTCTTTTCAAGAAACATTGCCAGATTATCCTTGGCAATTACAAGTAGTACATCAACCTATACACATTCTTCACTTTGAAAAGATAATATTCTAAGGTGAACTTCACTGGGTTTCCTTTCTTGATCCATGAGGTTGATTTTCTCTTTGATTTTTTGAAGGTGTTGTTTTGTAGGGGCAACCAATAACTTAGCCTCCTTAGTTCCTTTCTTCCATCTATCACAAAAAATTTGGGTCTTCAATGCACCTTCCACGTTGTTTCAAAATAAAACAAGCCTCTTGTAGATTGAATCTACACCAAAATCATCATGTCTAGCCCTTGAATCTTGAGAGCCATCATCGGGAGACTCAATAACACTTATATATTCATTCTTTAGGATTGCCATCTCATGATTGCAAGAAGATAGGTGACTGTTTTTGTAACTTAATAAATTAGAATTTTTTTTATTCCTTAGAGTAAATCCATCAACACCTTCAAGTACCTCTCCTTCCATGTGATGTTGCCCATTAACTAGTGTCATTTTATGAGATATTTCCAATTGAAAATAAAGTGTGTCACCCTTCATTAATGTTTTCACATGGATGAAAATGAAGACTTCATTAATACCTAATAGTTCTTCATGTAGAGAGAGTTATTCAATGGTAGAATCATTCATATCGGCTGGTCTCCAAGGAGGATGTCCACCTACCTCATAATGTGAACCATGATCAATAACAAGCTGGAAATCACACTCTAACTTAGTTCCAGGGTCCCAGATACTATTTCCATCAAGTACAATGCTAAAACCAAAATTAGTTCCAATGTATAACTCAAAGAGTGGATTATCATTTGTCTTCCCATCACCCATCTCATACAATAGGTTATCAATGAGCCCCTCAAATTGATTCTTCCAACCATGTTTATGCAAACCAAGACAACTACTACTATGATGAATATCAAAATTAGAACTGTTATATCTTTCATCAACAACTCCAAGGTTGTCCCCAGTCTCTTGTGCATCCTCATTATCATTTTGAAAAATATATTGTGGACTCAAATCATCCAAGTTCCTAAAATTCTGCTCAAAGTTAGCCCCGTGCAAAGATAAATCAGATTTTGTTTCAAGATCTTTATTACAATTATCAATACTATTCTCCATACTTGCATTATGGTCATCATCACAATCAAAATGAAATTCATCTTGTGCAATATCTCCATCATAATTCGGTGTCGTCACACCTAGATCCTATGTGTCAAAAGGTTGATTTATTTCTTCACAAATAAAGTGCTTGTCCTCCTGATGAGTGGTTACCTTTGTGAGACAGTCATTCCCAGACTCACTAGTATTGATGTCTTCATAAACACTCCTCTCCAAATGTTGTATGATCAATCAACCTATATCTATTTGAACCATCATCATTGGAAATATCTGAACTCAATCCCAAGGCTTCTATTTTGTCTTTCCCTTCATGAACAAACTCATCAACAAAATTTGTATGCATGGCCAAAGGGTCTTTTTAAAACTCTGTCAAATGGTGTTTATGTATCAAGGCACTATCTCCATTCAAATGATCTGCTATGAACCTTTTTTTATTTTTTTTGTTTCTCAACGTTTCTTGCAGTAGAAGAATGTTTTTCATTTACTTATACTTTATTTTTAAAGATGGATCTTAACCACCCAGGATGCTCATGCAAGTACTTTAAATTTTCTAAACTCTCTCTATTAATTTGACAACTCTCACTTTGTCTTTGATAATTTTTCTTCCATAATATCAAGCCATCATTTGAGTAAACAGGTCCAATTGCTGATTTTGTTGTTGAGCTCTTTGTTCTGCTTGTTGATGTGTCTGAACTAGTGCATCCAACAAGTTCAAAAATATCTCTTTGCCCATATTCCTTGTGACCTGTTCACCTATATATCATTTTTTCCCTTCAATTGAAATCCTAATTTCTTTTGGATCCTCTTATCCTTCTAACCATATCCTATTTCTACATGAATTATAATGATAAGTCTACAATTGCATACTCCAATCTATCATATCATAGTCTAATCATTTTGTGCCCATTAGGATGGCAGGATAACCTAGATCTGATACCAATGTAAGATGCCCACCATTCTATTCAAAATTTCTTATCTTGGACTCACGATAATTTTTCAAACAGTTTGCTTAAATTTTTTTTCTTTTCCTGAGTTTTTTTTAAAAATTATAATGATCTTCCCTTTAACTCTTTGTTTTTGTAATTAATTGAAATATTAATTGATTCAACAATATATAGAGAAAGTAACGTAACTATTCTTTTTACTGAAAATGTTAGCATTCACCGTTTCTTGCAAGCTAAAGTTATATTTCATTTGATTATAAGATGTTGAGATACATAAACCAAATTTAGAGCATTTTATGCATAGATACAGGCATGAATATCCCTGATTTTAAGGCAACAACAATATTTTAATATGCTTCCACTCTACTACTCGTTGTTACAGTGAAAGTGTAGTTTCAAAATTTCCCCCGCAGTTATGTATTGGCCTCCCAATCCAAATTAAAACTCCCTCAAACAACAACAACATGAATGATGCTATACTCGACCAACATATAAGTGATAACTCATGGAAATGATTCAACTAGTCATAACAACATTGCAAACTCTCTTATTCCTCCTTAAATCACAAAATTTCATGTTAAAGAACTATTCACAATGTTGTACCTGTTAGAATAACTGGGGGGGGGGGGGGGGAATCAGTGGCCTAAAAAATATT
>MU224844.1:218428-239304 GCA_018584345.1 Thuja plicata | reverse complement strand
GGGCGGGGGGTGAATTAGTGGCCTCAAAAATATTCCAATAAATCAACCCAAAAAATTAGTACCATAATTATAAGCCTCTAGTTATCTTCAGTCCTACAAGATGTATGCCTTGAAATAATATTATCAAATAACTACTGCTCAGAGTTCATTGTTAAACCTTATTCTTAAGCTTTACTGAATAGTAGTCTAACCTTTACCGAAATATAGTAAATAGCTTAGTGTTTACCAATCAATCCTGTTTTAGTAATGTGTAAAGAAAAACATCAAAGCAATGACTCATAAACACATTTGAAACATAAATTTTTAACGTGGAAACCCTGTTAAGGGAAAAACCACTTGGGACCAATAACCCAAAATTTTTACTCTTCTAAAGTGAGCTCGGTAAAGAGCCAACCCTGTTAAAGGTTACAAACACACTGTTAAGTGTGACCTTGTTAGAGGATTTATCACTAATAGTTTATCACTTGATATCTCCCATTTCAATGTGCTATCTTCATGATAAACCTTTTGATACTCCTTGGGATGTATCTCAATATATAAAGGATTGTTAAATCCTACTCAGTTAAGAGACGATCCAATGGTTAAACTAAAACAATATATGATCTGTTCATAAATAAAACTTAGACTTGCAGATGTTCAGATCTGTTGTAAGCTCATAATACCTTTCTGATCAATGTTTCCTTCCTGTTCATTTGCTCCACTTCTTTGTGCTAAGTGATGTTGTGCTTCTCTATTGCTCGATGCTTCTCTGTTGCTCGATGTCCGCATAAATCTTTAGCTTGTTTGATCAGGACTATATGAAGTCTTTCTTCACCAGTATTCTCTTTAGCATCCTCTTCTCTATTCACCCCTAATTCAAAATGAATTAGCTTGTCTTTTTGTAGACATAATTTCACTATTTCTAAGTCCTTGACTTTCTTGTTCTTGGCATGATCTTCAATTCTCGCCATTCTTTCTTTAAAGATTTACTTCAGTTTTATCCCGTAGATTTCTCCTTGACAACTGGAATAAAACACATTTAAAACTCTAGCTTATCTCTGGCTTTAACTTGTCGATGAAAACATTGTGATTAACCAATTACCTCCATATTTAGCTCTTGACAACTAAGTCTTTTGTCACTTCTGAACTTTAGTTCTTTTCGGTGTTTAACTCCTTGTTAGCTCTGTCTTGACTTCAGTTGTCCTTGGGCATCTCTGTCCGTCAAAGTTGTCTATCCATCGGGCAACACTGTGACTTTTATTTCCGCTCGGGTTTCACTATGACTCAGCTCGTTGGTAATGCTTTCTTAGGCATCACTGTGACTCTTCTTTTGTGGTTCTCTATTCGTCGGGGTGCACTGTCTGTTGGTGTTTGTTGTCACTTAGTGTATACTAAAATTTTATGCATTACTGATAGAATAACCTTTATCTCTCTGGTTCTTTGAAGTCTTTGCAACTATATATATAACCAATTAGATTATATCAAGTTGACATCAATGATAATACAATACATTAACTGATTTAATGTCTTGCATTAACTTTTTGCAGCTCGGTGATCATCAACTTAACATCTTCAAACATTCAATCAGTTATAGTTCATCAGTAGCAGTCCACTATTCATGCTACTGTAGCAAAATCACTATTCATGTCACTGTAGAAATTTTATGAATACCCTTAATACAATGCCTCTAACTCTGCAAAATTGAGCCCCCAAAGTGACTGAAACTTATTCATGTTTAGCTACTACATTTTTCCAAAAAATGGCTCTTCTTGGAAATGGACCAATATCAAATAACAAACATCAAACTTCTGATAAATATTACCTTGAAGCCCAAAATGAATTTCAAGACTATGTCTTTTAACGACGCCAAAATTGATAGCATAGAGGGTTTGTGTCCTCCAAGCCCAAAGAGAAAATCTCCATAATCGCCAAATTCACACAATATCCAAGCATGCTGAAGAATGAGCTCTTCACTTTATTTTATAACTTTTTTTTAGAGATTTTCTCAATCAACCTGTGAATGTGGGATAAATAAATTTTTTCTTTTAAAATTATGTTTCCCACTTAAGTGAATAAAATGTTCTTTTAATAATAAAGTGACTTATAATAAAATGTACTTTAATTTAACAGTCACTTTATTAGTAAACTACTTAATCTTCAGCCATTAAAATAAATGTTATCAATCAGACTCGAAAAACCATGTGTGATAGCTTGTTAGAAAGGTCTCGGCGAGATGCTTCAAGTCCAAACTGAAATGACAAAATATACGAGCCCACTGCTGACTTACTATAAATAGTAATTATTTGGAAACTTTGTTGAATCAACTCCAATTGGTCTGAAACTAGAATTGCCTTGGCCAAATCTCGCTCTGATCCCTATAAAGTCCTGGTTAGCCCACGGGACCAAGGAAAATTAGGATAATGACACACTCATACAAATTTTGCTAGAAAGGGGACATTACATTGATTGATATATGTCATTCTTCTAATTCAAATTTAAAATTCAGTATTTTCCCCCTAATTCCATAATTAAGTAATTTTAATTAATTTAATTATTAAATGTCTAACTAATTTTCATCCCTTATTCTTCTATAAATTAATTAAATAATTATTATTATCTAATTAATCCCTTGTCTTCACAATTAATTCAATAATTGTATTATTTTATTAATACTCCTTCATTGTTATTATTACATTTATGTAATAATTACAATTAATTCATCAATTTCTCCAAATATTTAATAAATATTAATTTATTTAATTTACTAATTTATTCCTCTCATAAATAAATAAATCTTATTTAATAATTTATTTATATTCCACATGTGCAATTAAATGATTTTTCTAATTTTTCTAATTGGATTTATTCTTCTAGTTCTAACACTCACTAAATCTCAGTCTAACTCTTCAATCATCTTTTCTGACTATTCAATCTATTTAGTCATCTCTCAATCAATTCATCCCACTCTCAAATCAAAATCAGCTCACTCACAATCAAAGGAGTTAACAAATCAATCTATTCACTTCACTCTCCAACCAATTGAGTTCAACTCTTCAATCAAATCCAGATGACTCTTCAATCTATTTCAGTCATCTCCTCAATCAAAGAATCCATATTGAGATCCAAAAAGTCTATATAATGAGAGCTAATTCCCATAATTCAAAGACCACACACTTTGAATTCTTATGTTGTCCAAGTGAACACAAGATGAGAACCCACAATTTGCTTTAAGAAGGAGAAGAACAAGGAAGATGAATCTTGTTTGCATATCTTTGTGTTTTAAATGATTTTATTATTTCATGTATGCATGTCAATTATATTTTCTCTCTTGAATGTTAGGGATTTATTCCAAACATTTAGGCTTTTGGTTGTCTAACTGAGTTGTTGCAAGTTTTTGTATCTTGAATCTAACCCTAATCTATAATAATTAACGGAAAATTATGACAAAATCTAGGTAGAGATCATTATATCTATGAAATGACATATATTAACACCTCTTGCCATGAAAATATTGTTAGTACACTAAGGATATTGAAATTAATCTTTCATTTTAAGCCAACCATAAATGCATTACCTCCTTCTCGATGACGAAGGCATACAAATCTCTGTTAAATCACACTATCGACAGGAAAAATAATGCTTGATGATCAAGGATAGAACAAATGACAATCTTGGAAAATGATCATGGTAATTTTGAGCAACTTGATGTGACAACCTCCATCAGCAGAGTCAATTCTTAAGCGTGTGAGGAGGCCTCTCATTCTATTTAAGGGGTGTCGCTATCAAAGAATGACACAAGGTCATGGCATAAATAACAAGTCATCATTGTGCGATTGAAATAATAATACGAGCAACATGGATACGACTATGAGGCTCACCACCCCTAGGACACAAAAACCTTTCTTGGGTTGCATAGATAACAATAGGCTAGCTAGTCTGATAGGAATGTTGGATGACTTAGTCCTCACAACCATTAAGTGGGTATTGGGTAATGATTTTTTGGAAAGTGAAGATCTCTACAGAGTTAACACATATATTTCATTCAAGTTTGTGAGTTCTTTGCTTGACTGAGGGGAACCTACAGACGCAATTCAGTTTCTCATTGTGGGGATGTGTAGACACTTAAAATTGACCTGTTGCTCGTGCACAACAATTTTACTAACATTGGCCTCAATTGATTAAATAATCTTTATTATTTAATTAATCAACATCATTCCACTATGTTTAAAGTTCAAATTCAATATTTTCCCTATTTTCATAATTGATTAATTTTAATTAATTAATTAATTATTAATATCTAATCATTATTATTTTACTAATTAATTGAATAATAATAATTATTTAAGTATTCCCTTATCTTCAAAATTAATTAAATAATCATATTATTTAATTAATACCTTCCTCATTGTTATTATTATATTTAAATGATAATTGAAATTAATTAACCTTTTCTCCTAAAATTAAGTAAATGATAATTTATTTAATTTCCTAATTCATTCTTCTCATTATTCACATGTGCAAATATATGAATTTTCTAATTTATTTAATTTTAATTATTCTTCTAGTTCTAACTAACACTAAGTCTCAGTTTGACTATTCAATCACCTATTTTGATTGATCAATCTATCTAGTTCTCTATTCAATCTATCTACTTGACTAATCAATCAATTTAGTCATCTCTCAATCAATCTAGGCAACTGTCTAATCAAATTCAGTTCACTTAGAATCAAATGAGTTAATGAGTCAATCGATTCACTTCACTTTCCAATCAATTGAGTCTAACTCTTCAATCAAACCCAGTTGAATCTTCAATCTATTTCAGTCATCTCCTCAATCAAAAAATCCATAATCTCTATATAATGAGAGCTAATTCTCATAATTCACAACCACATACTTTTGAATTCTCATGTTTTCCAATTAAGCACAATATAAGGGCACACATTTTCATTGAGAAAGAAAATAAAAAGGGAGGACAATTGGTTTGAATTGCATTGTTGTTATTGATTTCATTATTTTTTATGCATTTGATTGTTTATCTTTCTCTCTTGAGGTTCTGGGATACTAATTGTGCGTGCTAAAATTGGACCTCTACTTTAGCAGTACACTTCAACATGGTCATTGTTCTTCAGTTTCATATAGGAATGAATATGTATTCATTCATCCTGCATGTCTGAATGAGTCGACCTGTTGCCTTCTAGAAGACAGGAGTATGAGCTTGCTCTCAGGTCATTGCAAGTTCAGTGACTACACCAAAGACCTAAATGAAGGATTTAAAAGCTATGCCAAATGATCTAAGATGATTATGCAAAATGCAGATTTGTGGTTAATCCAATCTACTTAAAATTCAGTTTTAGAGCACCAATTGAAAATATGAGAGATTCAGTTTTAAGCCCAAAACAAAGTGTGCTCTAAGTTAGATTGATTTGCATTCTTAAACAAAAGTGAAATAAGCTAATTGAAATTGAATCTAAGATGAAAGAAAGCTAGAATGAAAAATACAACATAATAATGATAATAAAAATCTAGGATCCTTGTGAAGGAAAATAGTCTCTTTTTTATAGAAATATTTATCGAATCGACGGTCGAGATCAAACAAAAAGAGTGGCTCAGATTTGGTTGAAGAAGCACAATCCATGTGCAAGTGATTAAATTAGTCGAGAGAGTTAGTTGACTGAACTGACTGATCAGTTATTTTGGAAACTTCCATGTTCAGTTTTCAGTTAATTGAAATGTTTCCAAAATGATAAACAATGGAGAATCAGTTAACTGAGTGGAACTGGATTGTTTCCAAAATGATAAATCATTTAACTGAATTTGATGATGTCATATGCATTTTTAATAAATTAATTGATTTTGAATGCACATTTATGTTTTTATAATTAATTTAATTCCTTTTTGATTTAATTGACAATTTTTTAATTTTTATTTAATTAATATATTAGAATATTAATTAAATAATAGTATAAAGTTTATTTGCCAATGTAATGTGATTTCATGAATTAATTAATTAATCAAGTACGATGATTGATTAGGACCCAGGGTTTAGGTCAGATCAGTTCAAATTTGATGAATTGTCTGTTTGGTTTAGGACTTAGAATAATCAAGATTCGGGTTTCTTAATTAATTGTTGAGATTGAGGGTCTAGGGTTTTGATGACCATTTTTAGGTGATTACACTAACTTTGATTGATATATATTTATGGTTAGATCTGTTGTGTTATTTCAGGTTCTAGATCCAAATTTATCCTAATACATAATGGTGAACCTAACGTGAAGCAACACAAGCTTTTGATTTTTCTAAATTTTATGTTTTATGCACATTTACAAGTTTATACGACACAAATGCTTTTAATATGACACATTCACCATACCTAAGCAATGAGACTGCATCAGAAAAGAAACAATCATACCTCTGCAACAACACAACTATATTATAGATTTGACACATCTGATTGATTGATGTGTCACATTTGTATATTGTTTACAATTTTTTTTTGTCATTTATTGTGCTTTCTGGGTTATTATGTTTACTATTAACAGGGTTAATACCTACTATTGATAACTTTACTACGCAGATTTATGTTTAGCATATGCTAATTTTTTTTAAATCTTTGATGCTCTTTCTTTACAATTTTGACCCTATTTTATTTATGTCTATGCAGGTTTATTCAACGTAGATGATATATTCATTCAATGCAACTGCAATTTAAAAGTTGCATTTGCTATTCACATTCAATGGATTTGTTATTTCTAACACTGCAATCACTTATGAAAAGATACAGTTGACTATCAAAACCCAAAAAGGTGAAATTGAAGCAACCATCTGAAAAAAGAAAAAGGACAAAGGAAGTTAGATTCAATCATGAATATACACGCCAGGCAACAATGGAAGAGGTGACAAATGATATCGAATATCAATAAGTGTTTAACACCTATTTGGAAAAGGTATACAAGTATTGTGATAAGTTTGGTTTCATTAAAGTTGATGTCTGTTATCTTAATGATTATGAGTTTTAATATCTAGATCTAGGGATTTTTTGATGCTAATGTTGGATTTCAATCTTGTGGTTGTAATCAGGGATATAGGTACATATAAAAACCTCCAATAACATCAAAATATCAACCACAAAGAGATCTGTTAGGAAGTTAGTATTCCTAATATTGAAAGAGGAAGCAAATAAATAGTATGCATAATCATCAAATAATAATGAAATCAATCAAAACATGTGAACATGCAAATAAAAAATCCTCCTTCATTGTTCTCCTTCTTTATGCAATGTGGGCTCTTAGAAACGAGTGCTCGATGTGCCAACATAAAAATTCAAAGTGATTGTGATAAACAAATATGAGAAATAAGCTCTATGTTAAGATTTTCAAGGTTCCAATCAAGATTCATTGATTGACGAGTTGATTGGTTATGATTGAAGAGTTGAACTTAGGGTGAGTGGGATTTTAAATAAACTGATTACATGTTGTTAGAATATATGGATCTGTTAAGAGAATATATTGAAGATTTGAATTGATGAGGCATAGTAGAAGATGAGATAGATTAAATAGATAACTAATTTAATTGATCAATTAGGAGAGAGACTGGTGGATTTAACTGAAAAACATAATTGGGAAGATAATTATGATTGAATAAATAAAATATTTTATTTATTTGCACAAGTGAGAAATATAAATAAATAATTGATCTTTATTTATTTATAAGAGGAATAATTAGTTTAATTAAAAAAATATAATTTATTTAATTAAGAGAAGGAAATTGATTTAATTATTACATAAATGTAATAAAAATAAGAAGAAATACTTAATTTAAATTATAAGATTATTTAATTAAATATAAAAGGACATAGGGAATAATTAAATAATTTTGATTATTTAATTACTTTAGAGGTGAATAATTGATGAAATATTAAGTAATTAATTACCATCACTTAATTAGGAATTTATAGAGATGATGGCTTTGAATTTAGATTATAGTAGAATGACATAAATTTTTAAATAATAAATAATATTTAATAATTTAAGATTAATGTTAGTAAATGTATTGGGTTAGAGCAATTAGTCATTTTTAAGTGTCTATAGTGGCAAGGAAGCAACACTTATATGTTTAAAATTAACAATCAATTTACATTTTCTCTTGGTGCTCTAAAAAGAACCTTGCTTGGAACAAACAAAATGATTCAAATGTGGATTTAGTGCTTTAAAAATAACATTGATTAAAAAGAACAAGCAATCTACACTTTCATTTTGGTGCTATAAAAAGAATCCTTGTGCATTTCTGTCTACTTCTTAGATTAGCAAACATTTGGAATTGGGGCTTAATTCTATTGACCATGAGTTGTGCTTGCACATATTATTTAGTTTAGATCCTTTTCTTTTAATTAGAGAGGCCTATCTGGGGGAAGTGATCACCACCAGAGAACCACCTCCAATAAAAAACTCCTTCCGACCAGTATATAAATAAGACATGGAGAAAACTCTTGAATGTATTACACCTAACTAAGCTCAGGAAGGGGTGTGAGTGATAGCTAAAATGGAGCCTACATGCCTAAGGAGGTGACATGACCCATTAGAGACTTAAGTGTCATGCAGTTGTTATCTGATTAGAGAGGCACCATGAATCTAATTAAAAACCTTAAGTTAGAGGCCACCCGTTTCACCTACAAACATTATCTTATTTCAGTGCAAGGGGAGGAAAGAATCTCCCCCCAAGATCCCCATCATATGTTTCCAATAAATTGGATCAATTGAGGAGAAATCATCTTTGATTCAAGTTTTGAAAAAGGAAAAAACATGTTCACATTCAAGAGAACTTACATTCTAGAGCGTGACATATTGTGTGAGTTGACAGAAATCCAAGCAATGAGCCTAAAACATTTTAATGAAACCTTCTGACCTTAAGCTAATAGATTCTTGTAATATATTTTGATTGTTTTTTTACTAGTACAAAACTTGTGGCTTGCAAAAGTCACTGAATATGCACAGATCGTACAAATTCTAGTTTGTCAAATAACCATACTTTCAATGTGTCTTTTCTACGCTTAAAAATATGTCAAAAAAAATTTATCACAGAGAAAATGATGCAACTGGTAGATTCATTATATGCATTTGAAAATAATTTGATGCAATTGTACTGTCTATTGTACGCAATTGCTTATCACAAGTCACATCTGCAACTGCTCTGCTGTGCAGTTACTGAAACCAAATACACAATTACCATATTCATGCTATGAAACCTCTGTAACCATTTGACACAATTGTCTAGTAAAATTTCAAAACTGTATCAGAATGACTTTAGGGTTTCCAGATCTGTCATTTATCTTTGCCTAGATTTTTCTACTTCTATGATTGGTATCTAAATCGGCATCCTTGTATTTAGCTAGTCATACTCTGCATACTTTGTTGTGTCCTTGCATTTAGGGAGTTGAAAAATTGCATAGTTATCATATTCCTTACATAAAATTGCCTTGATTTTAGTTTTCAAAAAATTAGAAAATCACAAAATATAGCTGCATTTCCTAAGGTAAAACATTACATCTTTAGAATCATCTTTTGAAACTAGAAAATGCTTATTTTTTGTGTATTCCTATAGTGATCTTAAGAATCATCTTGACCTCCTCAAAATTAATTATTGTCTCATCCTATTGTCTTGTCATAGACAACCTATCATTTTGTCAAATTTAGTCTCCAATTTGAGGTCAAGGTAATTCCCATAATCATTTGGGTCTTTATTAGAAGATTGCATTCAAAATTTATGAAAGTTCCTCTTAGGGTTACCTTGCTTACACCTTAGAAATCATTTTTAAGTTTCATACTTGTTAGGATTGAGGAACACTGAGAGGGGGAGGCGGTGAATGAGTGTTCTAAACCTTTTTACCTTAATAAACTAATTGCACAACCATATCCAAATATAATTGAAATTAAACAATATAAGCATTAACAAAACATCCAAAACTTTATGACACCATGATTTTTTGGGTGGAAACCCGGTTAAGGGAAAAACCATGATGGGGATGGAACCCACAACTAATTCCTTCTATAGAAACCATGTTAAATTTTTGAGTACATAAGGGGAATGCACATGCATTTAGGGTTACAACCTAGAGCTCACTACTCATATTATAACATATAAAGGCTCACTGCCATACAAAATGATTGAACTACAATCCAAAAAATTGAACTGATAGATAACATCAACTATGCCTGTATAGTTCCATCTATGTACAAAAATATTATGCTCAACTGCCAATTGAACCTCTAATAATACTTTTCACATACAATAGGTATATATATCATATGTAACCATCACTATTACAAATCATCACAAAAACTCAATCTTATATATTTACTCGCAAAAGTAATATCTCCACTGGTCGACCTTAAGAATAGTTAGAGTAACGTGTGAAGTGTCGACCATATCTAAACCCAAAATGTGTTCCTAACCGCAAAAAATATATAGATCTATTCAACAATGTCGGCACTACCAAAATATTCTTTAAAACAATTTATCCCATCAATCTGATAGGATTGTTGATTGATCAGCCAATAATATTGTTACTATACCTCACTGAACATAGGAAAACTGATACACATAAAGTCATAACTTGATCATATAAACTTTCCAACATCTGTGAAGCATGAATAAGATTCATTATACTCCAATGAATCTCCTCCTAGGTTCGCAACCCAAAATTAAATCATACATGTATGTACCAATCCTTTTAGTGAAATCTATATATTGTCCCTGCTCTGCCATACTTAGCTAGATTTGCAATCGATCCTTTGGTAACACCAAAACATGACAAGTGATCATGGAAAATATGTGTAACATCTAAAATGGAATGTTACAAAAATGTAACATAAGAAATATATATGATAAGAAATTGTTACATTTAATATGTGTGGATGGATAAATAAGATGCTCCCATTTTGTCCTTAGATACACAAAGGAAGGATCCAAATTGATTAACCCCAAATGAAGGATCAATGCATAAATGAATCAATCTTTTAGAAATGAGAGCACAGAGGAAGATCTTAAACTCCCTTTGATAGAAAAGAATGTGTGATAGATCTAGAAAGATTAAGAACTTTAATTGAAATTGTACACCTCTTCTTTCGTGATTCATGGTTCCCAAACTTTCCAAAGGTGGGGGTTAGTAGCAATGGTTTACAAATGATATAAATCAAATACCCAAGAACTACTAAAACAAATAACTTGAAATGTAACCAATAAAATGTACAAGCAAAGAAAGGAAAACAAATGAATGCAAACCCCAAAGTGCTTGAAGATTCTATTGTCTCTGTCTCTACTCCTTCTGAAACACTGTTTTTGATGCTCAGTATTGGTGTGGTAGCTTCTATGACTTTAGAAGTGTCGAGAATTTGCTAATTAAAATGGGTGTGTGATCACAAGATGGCATGAATGCTAGAACCAAACTAACGGAGTTATGACGCACAAGAGCTTGAAATCCTAGATCCTTCCAATGTTTATGAACGGTTTATTATATAGGAATTGAGGATGAAATGAATAGTTGAGATCAATTTGAGAGATAGGGAGATGAGCGGTTGAGATCAAAGGGAACTGGAGAAGTCATCAGTAAATTCTACCTCTTCAATTGGTAAAAAGGAGATAGAGTTTGGTTGAATGAAGAGCTAATTGTGAGTTACCTTTTAGAATTGAAGAGGTGGGTGGAGTTATCGATGTGAACTGGAGAGTTGGGTGGAGTAACCCATGTGATCTGATTGGAGTTATCTCTTTGAAGATAACTGAATATTTAATTCATTTATTTAATTAATGTTTTCAACATGTGAGATAATTAAATTCTTTTTGATTTAGAATTGCTTTATTGATGAAATTAAATTAATTTGGAAGAATTTAATTAGTAAGTTTAAATATTTCAATTTAAACTATAGGAGATTCATTTGTATTAATTAATTAATGGTAATTAATCAATTAAGGTTAATTAATTAAATAAAATTAATTATTTAATTAATTTTGAGAATTTGATTAGATGATTTGGGAGATGAATTTAGAGGAAAATAGATGATTAATTAATGATTAAAAAACCATTAATTAATAGATGAAATGAATTTGGAAGAAAATAGATGATTAATTAACTATTAAAAGACCATTAATTAATAGATGAAAATTAGTGCTTTTAATGTAAAGTCGCAAGCTTGTCCATTTTAGGGTGTCTACATTTGCCCCTCTTTGATGCGATGTGACTTGTCGCAGTGTGTCAAAGATTCTTTGATTTTTATCTTGCCCCAGCTTATCCCGGCGATAGTAGGTGTATTTATGCCCCCTCAACAAATTTGAGTGAAAAGTCGCAACATGAGTGTTAATTTGTTGAAACTACAATTTCTGAATCTGGGTAGCTTACTTATTTGAAAAATGCTTTATATTGCGTTTGATATTGACTGTCGAAGTTTCCAAGGACCGGGAAGAAAAAATAGACTTCCTAGGGAAATTAGGGTTTTTGAAAATTCCTATAAGTAGCCAAGAGATCCATTCATTTGTCACTTTGCCTTCTTGGAGCTCTTGATTTCTTGGTGAGTTGTTCTTAGTTTCTCTGCTTTTTTCTCCTATTTTCTTGCGATGGCAGGCCTTCCTAGAGTCACACACATATCCGACCGAGTTCTGACATATTAGAGGCTAGCTAGCACAGGATGTACGGTGAGTTTTATCTCTTTGCGTGTCATTAATGCATTTATTTCTCACTTTTAAAATTTATTGTTTTATGATATTTTGCATAATATGCTGCAATCATTTGCGGTTTTGCCACAATTGCGGTTTGAATGCCGCAATTGCTGGCTTAGTGCTGCAATCAATAAGAGTTCCACATTTGCCATGTTTGCATGCCACATTTGAAATTTAATTACCGCAATTGACTATTGTGTGTTGCAATCACATAACAGTACCGCATATGTAGGTTTTATTACTGCAATTGCAAATTTGTAACTGTTTACCTGATTTCCTTGTCTTATATCTTCTTGTTCTGGTGTCTGTCATTTCCATATTTGATTGATACTGATATATTTCTAAATTTTTGTTGTGTGCAGTTCACCAGGAGGATTCTGCGCTGTCGGGAGTCTAGACCGGTGGGTCTTGTATATAGGTTCTAGCTATCAGAGGATGAGAGGTGAGTTCTTAGGGCCTTAGGTTTATACTGGATCTGTTACATGCCAGAGATCACAACCAACAAGGGTCTGATCTCAGCTCTTGTAGAGCGATGGCATTCTGAGACCTACAATTTCTGGTTTCCCACTGGAGAGTGTACTATTACTTTGGAGGATGTGTACTGCATCCTTTAGCTTCTGATCCAGGGTGCACTTATAGAGTATGCTACCCGACCTGACATTGTTGCTTTGACTGAGTTGTCTAGATTGCCCCAAAACCAGCTTCATTTATCCAGTGCCTATGATATTCCATGGTCCCGATTTGGTTTGGGCCTTGATAGGTTTTCCACCCTACTAGGTAGTTTGAGATGTGGCATCTTATGCCCTGATCGATGCCAGCGCAGATTTTCTGTTGGATTTGGTTTTGTTTTGCAGAGTATGGTCCATGATCATACTGTTTATGCATGGGGGCCATGTATGTTGGCACATATGCACTTTCATATGTTTTACGTGGCTTACCTTAATGGTAAGTCGCTCGGTTGTGGTGCTACCCTCCTGCAGATATGGGCATGGGAGCACATTGCTATATGTCATCTCATTGGTACACATGATCTGCCTGCATACATGCCATATATTTTCATGTATGATGGAGCTATCGTTTAGACCCACATGTGGCATTTGATGTACTGGTGTCAACAGTTAGACATGATGCCTTATTTCATTTGGAAACCATATAGGGAGTGCCTCATTTTGGATGGAGAGGATATCCATCTTCCTTTTTGCCATCAGCAAAGATACCTGATTGGTCGTGTTATAGACCATATTCATACGATTGATTTTCACAACACCGACAGGGTGTTGTGATAGTTCAGGGAGCAACATGATGTTTTTGATACATATGCCTATTTTGCTCATAGGTCAAGGGACACAACGGTTTGGGGTGGCATCATTTCACTAGATGTTGTATGAACTAAGTTTTTAGGTCTACTTCCTATTGCTTGGACATGGCGATCTGCCACTATAGATGCAGGTATGTTTGTGCGATGATAATTTGTGTAATTCCTTTACTACATTCTTAGTAAATCTACTTTATGATACTTGTTTAGTCATCTGATGTGGTACTGATATGTGAATTTGATATTTTGCAGGCACCACTCCATAGTATGATGCTCATTGGGCACAAACCCTGCCAGTTCCGCTTATAGATGTATCTCATCCTATTGCTAGGACCATCATGAGGAGGTGTCGTTGGGTACGATGAGGCAGGGGGGTCGTGACAGAGGGAGAGATGGTGGTCAAGATGGCAGATGGGACAGAGGTAGAGATGGAAAATGTGGGAGGGTAGATGATGGGGGAGATGATCCTAGTCCTGGGGGTGCTGGTGGTGGAGTTCGGACGAGGGGTGGGTGGAGTGGTGGCCGGACCAGTACTCTGAGAGTTGGGTTGAGTGTTGTTTTGGAGGATGAGGAGGTGATGGAGGAGGAGGCACCTTAGTTAGTGCAGAGAGTACGTTGGTGTACTGGTGTTGTTTTGGCTTTGAGGGTGGAGGATAGGGTGGTTATAGAGGATATAGATATTGAGATAGGGGATATAGATGTTGAGGCCTTGGATGCTTAGAGTGCATGTACTATCTCATCTACTAGTAGTGGCAGTATAGGCAATAGTACTGGGGAGAGTTCAAAGAGTGAGGATGATTCTTGGGTGGTGAAGAGGAGGGGAGATGATGGATTGGGTTATAGAGAGGAGGAGGGGGATATGGATGTTTCCATGGGAGGGATGGATGTAGATCCTTCTGATCTAGAGAGACTCACACAACATATTTTAGATTTACAGGCCAGGCTTGCCTCCTATGATGCACGTGCCATTGCTTTAGAGGCTAGAGTGATAGCAGTTGAGGCCAGGATAGCTGTGGCAGAGGCTAGAGAGTGACAGGATTGAGCTAAGGTCTGATCTTTTATAGACAGTGTATAGGATGCTTCTCACCGGGATGTTTTGGACCGGTACTATAGATCTGGGCGTGATGCTCAGAGAGAGATTGAGTATTGGAGGCGCCACTATGAGGGTGCAATTCTTGTTGAGTAGAGAGTCCCCAGTTATACAACCTCTCAGAGATCTAGTAGGGCTCAGAGATCATAGAGGTTATAGAGTAGTGGTTTTGGTGCTCCCATTTCCTCACAGAGACCTGCTACTGATATGCCACCCCCTCGTCCTCCTGGCAACGAGGGTGGGGGTAGCACATGCTGATTTTGATATCTCTCCATCATGTACCATTTTTGTAGTGATGTTCATTTGATATACTCCGAGTCTTATCCATTTTTGTATCCTGACACACTGATATTTATTGATATATATGTTGATTACCTTCCTTTGTTCAGACTTGCGACCATTCATTGTACTCAAATATTTTGATTTATATGAGATGTAATTAGTGATTTGATATGATGTGCATTGGTTTACTTTCTATATGTATGAATCTACATGATTTGGTTTAGGTGATGAAAATGTGTATGCTATATGATTCTATTATGCAGACTCATAGATGGATGATTTACTTTTACTATGATACTGACATGTTTATGCAGGATGGTGGAAATGAAATGCATGTTTATATGAGATTCTTATGGATGCATGTGTTTTTATGATTTATCATGTATGCAATTACTATGTTTTTTCAATTTTTATGCACTTAAATGGAATGGATGCAATCTATTATGCACAAAATACCTGAGTAATGCATGTGTTAATTAGAAGGAAGGTAGTTTGGATAGATGTTCTCTGAGATTGAACTAATAGATATGGAATGATAGAAAAGATTATTTTTTTTTCTTTTTGATAGAATTGAATTGATAGATAGGATGAGTGTCCAAAGTCGCTGCCCCTATTTCCAATATTTTTCATCATTGCATCTTTTTTATTTTTTGAAACTCCAAAGAGTGTCCAATGCATCTAGATCACATACCATCTGGATACCACCACGACCTCTTGATAAGCAGAAGGAGTAGAGAGATTGAATAGAAAGAGAACTTAGTGCACCCAAATATTGACTATCTGGGTTTAGCAATGTTCCCTGCTTGAAAAGAAAGAGAGCCAAAAGCACCCAGATATTGACCATCTGGATATTGGTTTATCCTCTGAATTAACTGAAAAAAGGAAACCAAGATAGAAATCCTATGCACCTAGATTCTATCTGGATAACACCGTGAGCTCTTGATTCTGTAAAGAAAATACCAAAGCAAACAAGATAGAACTCCTACACATCCAGAGTCCATCTAGATAGCATCGTGAGCTCTTGATTGCAAAAGAAAAGACCATAGATACCAAGATAGAACTCCAATGCACTCAGAGTCCATGTGAATAGAACTGTGAGCTCTTGATTCTATAAGATAAAAAAGCAAATAAAAGAGAAGGAATGTCCAATTCTTTCCCAGGGTTAAGCTTAGATCATGGAACTGCGCGATTTCCTAATAAGTGACAAAGCCTACCACATTTATCCTAAATCATCATGGCCCTAAAATCGAAGTGAACATTCAATAGACAACAATCAAAGAAAATAAGTCATGATCTATCATAGCTACTCTCCTCACATGGTGGATCCTGGAGTAGCGTAAGAACATAACCGCAAAATATAGACTGACATCTGACTGACTGACTGACTTAGTCAACATTTTTTGGATGGTTCCTTGATTCAGTTGGATTCTCTTGATTGGCTTGACTCTTTTGGTAGGCTGATTGGCTTGATTTCTTGAGTTTGTCTGGTTTTTGATGAAATTATTTTTCCATTAGTATACTCAGTGAAAACATTAACAAAGAATTATCGGCAGACAACAAGCATTACTGGAAAACCACAGGTAGTACCGGTGAAATGCAAGCATACCCGAAAAAACAAAGATTTTGAGAAAAATACTAAGTATAAAAGACCACAAGTATCACCGATGACCACAAGCATCATCGGTGACCACAAGCATTACCGATGACACAATTTTTAGAACTAACCCGACAGAAACAGAAAAGGCATACTTAACGACAAGTTCAAGAAAGGAACACCGACGACCAATAAAACCAACCATCAGAACCGAAAGACAGATAAAGAACCCGCAAATTATGGATCTGATTTTTACACGATGAATAAAGCAATGTAATTCTATTTATAGAGTTTTATTTTGTTTTAAATCATAATTTGATGGTCATGCAAGCTTTATGTAAATTCTTTAAAGCATCCTAACGGATCTAAAGCATATCTAACTAAAGCTCAAGGTCAAGTTGTATACCTTGGATCTAGTGTTAACTTGCGATGCATGAATCAAGAATTGAATCTAAATTAGTATAAATAGATGTTCATACTCAATTATGAGTACATGAATTCTTTATGAATGACAGCCACGAAGAGCATCTAAAGAGTAGAAGGCAGAATTCATGCAAAGATCACAAACAAAATATATCAGTTGTCAAGAACACACAGAGGCTACCGATGAGCAGATAAAAGTATTATTCAATTATGGAAGGATGATTACTTATATGTATGAAGGTTTATAGGATCTGTTATCAACAATTGAAGATTGCATATATCATTAGATCAAAGACTTATGTAGTTTCATCCTAACAAGTGCATCACATCTAAAATCCTTTTGTAGAAGGTGGACTTAACCGTTCTTTCCAAATCTGTTAACAGAGTGCACACTTAATAGTGTTGCTAAAGCTTCAAATGAAGTAGATCTTAATAGGTCTCCACTTTAATACTCCTAACAGGGTAGGTCATCAGAAGTGACCAATTGTAAGCCTTAACCGACCCCTTCTTATCTGCAAATAGTGAAGTTTTGTGGGTAACAATCCCCACCTCAGTTTTTACTTCCTTAACAGGAGTTTTCTGCGATATCATATCTTGTGTCATGTGTTATCTATTTTCATGAATGTTTCTATTATGGTTACACACTAAAAAGAATGTATGATATGATAACATATGCATAAAGAAAGATGAACAGTTACATAAGATAAATTACAAACTGATGACTAAGGGTTAATGGGCTAACCAAGAAAAGTTTTAGAGGTACTGATTCACCCCTCCCCTCTTAGTATATCATCTCAATATAGTTCCAACAATTGGTATCAGAGCTAAGTCTCTCTCTTGAAAATCTTAAAGACTTGAGAGAAAAGATCGGAGCAATGGACAAGTTTAGACTGGACATGACTATTGAGAATGAGCAGTTACAGATGCAAATAAACTATGAGTAGTATAAGGAGGCGAAGATAAAGCTGAGACAACTTCTTGATGAAAGAAAGATTATGGAAACCAGGCTAAATGAGAAAGACTACAAAGAAATGGAAATACAAGAGTACTTTGAAATAACAGAATCATCATTGAGAAAAGCTTCAAATGCATCAGTTGAAGAAATTACAAGTATGAAGGAGATCAATCTACATCTGACAGATCAAATCAAGATGCTGCAAATTGGTCAAGAAACTCAAATTGTAAAAATGATTGATGTCATGAATGATGCAAGAAAAGCTAAAAATGAAAGAACACTAGCCATTGATGATAGGAGAAAAATTATAGAGAAACTACAAGAGAAAGAATCAGAAATTCTAAGACTCACTGAGCATCACCACGAGGTTACCAACCAGATTATTCTTATGAGTCAAGAAGCAAACAAATTAAATATAGAACTCATTGAAAGAATATAGATCATAGGTGAGCTAAGAGAAGAGAACGAGAAATTGAAGCATGAAATCAAAGTCCATAATCAACACAATGAATTAATCAAAAAGGCTGAGGATAGCAACCAAAGGATGGATGATTTTCTTGATGGACAAAGAAGAGTCAACAACTACACAGGATTAGGGTACAATGAGAATGGTGAATCCTCAAATCAACCAGACCTAAGGAATGCTTTCGCAACCCCAAGATCCAAGAAGATATCATGCAATCACTGTGGAAAACCAGGCCACACCTCAAACATCTACAGAAGCAAAATGAAAGGTATTTCTCAAACACAATCTACTTTTATTGGTAATTGTTATAATTGTCAAAAGAAAGGACACAAGGCACATGAGTGCAGATCCAAAGTGATAAATCCAAAGAGAAAAACCTATATGGACAAGTAATATCCTACATGCAAGATGAATGGGCATACACATAAGGAATGCTGGAAAAAGAATAACAAGGCATGTACTCCAAAGGAGAATGATAAAAGCTACAAACCAGGAAGAGAAGGTAACTTATATGTTTGGGACTATAACACATGGGTAAGTTGCACATGTGGAAGGTATGGTCATATTGTTGCCAACTATATGAGAAAATGGACCAGAAGGTCAAGAGGTTGGACCATTCCAGGTATGACATGTTTACATTGTCATAAGGTTGGACATGTGATAAAAGATTGCAAAGACCGACTGATAGACACAAATACACATCCCAATGGAAATACCATTGATGACATCAAAAGAATGAGAAACAAGATGTGGGTAAAAGCCACAAACACTGAAGGTGCTAGAATGAACAATGCAAATGGTGACAACCCATCCACTGGATCCAGTGACATCACTACATCTAACTAGATTGCACAAGTAAGTATGGAACTACATTATGACAAGTTTTAATATGCATCAGTTCCATTATACATAGTTCATATTATAATATTAGCATGAGTAAAGATGCAATACATTGTTATGTACTAAACTGTTGAAAATAAACCATCAGTTATTGGGCACAATATGCATCGGTGAACACACATAGAAAATTTAGTAAGACTTACCAGAATGTATCGGTCATTACACAATCTAAGTGTAACCCGACGGATATTGGTAAACACTGAATCACAAAAGCTTTCATTGCAACATCACCGACGAGCATTAGTGAAGTCTCCAAAACTGCTAGCAACCCTGACACTTTGCATAGACACCGACGGTGTTATGAATGTCTTTACTGACAAAAGTAGTCTTCATAAACCGATGAGTTGGTAAGCATTTATGACAACTTAGGGCACAAAAAGGTATAAAAACCCGACGGGTAAGCTCATTTTTGCACTCATGATTTTCGAGTAGAGCAGAGTGATTGAAGAGAAATTTGAGAAGCAACCCAGCAAAAGTCAATCACTAAGCATTCAGATTCAAAGGCAATCACATACATTCAGTAAGTTAATCCACTCACCAATAGCACTGTTTTGATTTATGGAAAGCCCTAAATTTCAAATACGATGGCATCAAATTCTAGGGTAGAGAAAATCAATGTTGAAAAGAAGAAACCCTTCAGAATTGTCAATAGAGGAGCGTGTACTGAACCTAAGTATAAACTACACCCTGAAATAGCTTCCCAACCTGATGATTTTAGAGCATTCTCCTGAATCCCACCTATGGTTTTTCTAGTAGAGGACCTAAGGTCCTACATTCACTACAAGATATCAGAGATAGGAGATATAGACCTTGACAATGCCTATAGGGCACTTTGTGATGATGCTAGAAAGCTCAAAGAAGAGCATAAACACTTGGAGGTTAAGGGTTTGACAAATGCACTGCATTTTCCCAAGGTTTTCAAAACATAGCGGATCAAAATTGTTCTAAGCAGAATCCACGACAACGCTCTATGGCTGAAAAAATATAAGGCTATAAAAAAGGATGTTATACATGCCGTGACTGGTTATCCAACAACCAAAAAACCTCAGGCTCACAAACATCCATCTCTTGCAGAAGTGGAAAGGTTAACCAGTGCAAAATCAGACAAGAGGGCACTAAAAGTAAACACCATAACCGACACAGAGCTGAAATTTGGAGCATGTGTGG
>MU224844.1:201522-214068 GCA_018584345.1 Thuja plicata | reverse complement strand
ATCAGATCAAAGACTTATGTAGTTGCATTCTAACAAGTGCATCACATCTAAAATCCTTTTGTAGAAGGTGGATTTAACCGTTCTTTCCAAATCTCTTAACAGAGTGCACACTTAACAGTGTTGCTAAAGCTTCAAATGAAGTAGATCTTAATAGGTCTCCATTGTAATACTCCTAATAGGGTAGGTCATCAAAAGTGATCAATTGTAAGCCTTAATCGACCCCTTCTTATCTATAGATAGTGAAGTTTTGTGGGTAACAATCCCCACTGCATTTTTTACTTCCTTAACGGGAGTTTTCTGTGATATCATATCTTGTGCCATGTGTTATCTATTTTCATGAATGTTTCTGTTATGGTTACATACTAAAAATAATGTATGATATAATTACATATGCATAAAGAAAGATGAATAGTTAGATAAGATAAATTACAAACTGATGACTAAGGGTTAATGGGCTAACCAAGAAAAGTTTTAGAGGTACTGATTCACCCCTCCCCTCTCAGTACATCATCTCAATATAGTTCCAATAGTTTCAGTAATGGATGACTCATATAAGACTGACTTGTCTGGTTTTGAGTGTATCCATCACTGTGTAAGACAATTGTTAGGATTTTGATTGATTTGATCGATTTGGATGGTTGATCAGGCTGTGTCAGATGGGCCCAATGCTAATTCACAAAGCTCATGATTGTGATATTTGATAGATTGGCTTGGTTGCTAGTTGCTTGTTTGATAAATTTGAAAGATTGATAAAGCTGTGTCATATGGGCCCAATGCTGATTTGCAAAGCTCATGATTTTGACATTTATTGACTGGGTGTGATCGCCCTCTTTCTCTCTTGATAACCGAGCTAGTTTTATTGCTTGGGATTTTTGCAATTTTTTTTTAAATGTTTTTATTGAGGATTGATTTTCTCAGAACATTTTGATCTTTTTAGGATTTTGATGCATTTTTCAAATTTTTAGGGATTTTTCAGAATATTTAGAATCACCCCCTAGTTTGGTGGACCAGTACTAACCATGGATAAGTGTTGGTGCTCAGAGGGGAATGTGCTTCGGGATATAGCTTGGGTAGTTAGTCATGCATTTGAAGTGTCCTCAAACTTTTGATCTTGGAGTTCATTGATGGTGAAGCTAGATTTGAACACTTGGTGCCTATTTGCCAGGTTTTCACCAAGGTACCTACTCAATAGGGCCTGTTTTCCAGGTTTTCATTGAGAGAGCAATTTTTTTTCTCTTTACTTTTTGCTTTTTTGATTTTTTTTTGTTGTCACTAAGGCACCTGTTTGCCAGGTTTTCACCAAGGTAACATTTTGTATTTTTTGATTTTTTTGGTATTTTTTGGACATGTAGATAGGTGCCTTAACCATAGAGACCTCAAGTGTAGAACCTCTTGAGGTGCATGCTATTGATGTATCTGGGGAGATGATCTCCCTCTGGTGTCTCCATTTGGTATGCCCCACTCTGGGCAAAGCTGACAATGACATATAGTCCTAGCCAGTTAGGCTCAAACTTTCCTGGTTTCACTCTTTTTGCTTGGTTCTTTTGATTTTCCATGAGGACAAGGTCTCCTACCTCAAATGTCCATGGCTTCACCTTCTTGTGATAGTTTCTTCTAAGGTGATTCTGATATCCTTGTAAGTGGTTGAAGGCATGATGTCTTCTTTCATCTAGTAACTCTAGTTCACTAAGCCTTGCTACTATTTAGTCTTCATCGATAATGAGGTTCTTTAGTGATATCCTCAGGGATGGGATTTCCACTTCGAGGGGTATGACCACCTTTGATCTATATACTAGGGAGAAAGGAGTGGCTCCTATAGGTGTTCTCATGCTAGTTCTATATGCCCATAATGCGGGACTAAGCTGTAAATGTCAGTCTCATCCTGATTCATTCACTTTTTTCTTCAAGATTTTCAAAATTGTTTTGTTTGTAGCTTCGGCTTGGCCATTCCCTTGAGGATAATAAAATGTAGAGAACCATTTTTTGATATGGAACTATTCACATATCTCTTCAACATGTTTGTTTTGGAAAGGTGTGCCATGACCTATCAGGATGGTTTGAGGAATCCCATATCGATAGATGATGTGGTTGAGTATGAATATTGATATCTGCTTTCCAGTTAAGTAAGTGAGGGGAATTGCTTCCACCCACTTAGTGAAGTACTCTGTTGCTGCTATGATGTATTTGTGTCCATTTGATGGAAGGTGTAATTTTTCCCACTAGGTCAAATCCCCACATAGAAAATGGCAATCTTGATGTGATAGGATTTAGTTCTTGGGCTGGTGCATGGATGAGGTCTCCATGAATCTGACATTACCTACACCTTTGTACATGTTTGTGTGCATCTGTCTCTACTGTGGGCCAGTAGTATCCCATGCGGATGATCTTCTTGGCTAAGTTGTTTCCACCTCTGTGGGTTCCACAAATTTGTTCATGTACCTCGTACAAAGCTCTCTGGGATTCTGTGGAAGTGAGACATCATAGTAGCATTCCATCTAGACTTCATCTATATAAAGTAGTTGAGAAGATGGTATACCTAGAGGCTTGGTGGATGAGGGACTTTATCTGGTTTCTAGTCAAGTTAGGAGGTACTACACTATTTTGGAGGTAGTTGTATACATCTTGGTACCATGGGGTTTCAGGACCAACAAGGACGCATACTGATTCTGTGATGGATGCTTGATGTGATGGAACCAAGAGTTGTTCTAATAGAAACTGGAATTGTGTTTCTTTTCCTGGTATATCAATCAATGATGCTATGGTAGCCATCACGTCTGCAAATTTGTTCTAAGCTTGTGGTATTTTCTCAAAGAAGATGTAATGGAACTTGGTGCACAATCTTTCCATCTGTGCTCTGTATGGTATTAGCTTCTCATCTTTTTTCATATAATCATTGTTGACTTGGCTAATGACCAACTGCGAATCTCCGTAGACCTTTATGTTCTTGACTCTCCATTGAATTTCTATCTTTAGACTGATCACTAGTGCTTCATATTCTGCTATGTTATTTGTGCATGGGAAGTTGAGTCTGAAAGATTTTGGAATTGTATCATGATCTGGAGTGATAAGCACTATTCCTGCCCCCGCACCATGGTTCATGCACGATCCATCAAAGTATAGTTGTCATAACTTGATCATTGGTTGTAGTGTCATAATGGATTCATCTAGAAAGTTAGAAATGATAGGTTGATGATCCTATATAGGTGCCTTTGCTAATTTGTCTACAATAACTTGCCCTTTGATGGCCTTTCTGTCTACGTACTCAATGTCAAACTCACTTAAAATCATTACCCACTTTGCAAGTCATCTAGTGAGTGTTGCTTTGCTTAGGAGGTACTTTAATAGATCAATATGTGCTATCAACTTTGTTTTGTGACTGAACATGTAATGCCTCAGCTTCTAGGAAGCGAAGATGACTGCCAGGCATGATTTTTCAATTGGTGTATAGTTGAGCTCACATCTGACCAATGTTTTGCTAAGATAGTAGATGAATCTCTCCTTCCCTGTGTCATCATGTTGTGCCAAGAGTGTGCCTAATGCTATTTCTATTGCTGAGATATACAGAAGAAATTGTCTACCTTGGACTGATGGCACCATTATAGGAAACTTGAGTACTTAGTTTTTGAATGTTTGGAATGCTTGTTTGCATTGCTATGTCCATATGAATTTGATGTGTTTGTGCAGTAGATGTTGAAATGGGTGGCTCTTGTCTTCTAGCTGAGCTATGAAGCACATGATTGATTGGAGCCTTCCTTGTAACCCACTTAGTTTCCTTATGTTCGATGGTGGAGGCATGTCCAATATTGCTTTGACTTTCTCTAGGTCTACCTCGATGCCTCTATGTGACACTATGAACCCCAATAGCTTTCCTTCTGTGACCCTGAATGCACATTTCTTTGGGTTTAAATGAACTTTTTATTCCTGCATTCTATCAAAGATTGGTCCCAATACTTGTAGATGATCCTTGTGAAGCATTGACTTGGCTAGTATGTCGTCCACATAGTCTTCCATTGTTTTGTGGATGAGATCATGAAAGATAGTTGTCATGGCTCTTTGATACATTGCTCCAACATTTTTTACACCAAATGGCATGACATTCCAACAATATGTGCCCCAAGGAAATGTGAAAGATATCTTGTGTTGGTTCTCTAGTGCGATCCTTATCTGATTATACCCTGTAAAGCCATCCATAAGTGATAGCATTTGATGCCCAACAGTTAGATCTAAAATCATATCAATGTTAGGCAAGGGAAAATCATCTTTGGGACAAGCTATGTTGAAATCTTTGAAGTCTGTGCAAATTTGTATCTGACCACTGTGCTTTGTAACTGGTACCAAGTTAGATACCCAGTCTGTGTATGGTATAGGTCTTATGAACTTGGCATCCAGGAGATTTTTCAATTTTTCTTTGACTAGCAATGCAACATGGGGATGCATCTTTCTTAGCTTCTTCTTGACAGGTTTGGCATTGGGTAGTAACGGGAGATGGTGTAGTACAAGCTCTAGATCTAATCCTAGCATATCCAAGTAGGACCATGCAAAATTGATCATTCTTGCCTTAAAGAAACTGATGAACTGATCTCTCTCCTCTGGGGTGAGTGATTTAAACAAGTAGATGTTCTTTGCATTCTTTTCATCTCCCAAATTGACTTCCTCTATTTCTTCTACTAGTAATGTCGATTTCTCCTCTGTTAAGGGGAGGAGTTCCATATTTCTATCTTCTAGTACCTCAGTGATATTTTCATTAGAAGATACGTCTTGTTTTAGATTTTTATCATTTTTTGTGTTAGTAAGTACCTTTCGGTTTTCACTTACTAATGATTCTTTTTTATTTTTTGATTTGTTTTGTTAGTGGAAAGAGGGGTTTCCTCCCTGAAGTATGCTGATATGTCGAGGTCAAAAGAGAAGCCTTCTTTGTGGTCTCTTGATGGCATTCCCTCTCTATTTCCCATGAAGTCTGCAACAGCCTCATCATTCTCAAAGACATACATATTAGGTGGTCCTTGTTGGTCCCACTCTATTAGCTCTGGGTGTACAAGACATAGACTCTTGTGTTGGTTTGACTCTATGTGGTTGAAAGGGTCAATGAATCTGGTTCCTACAAAACTAGACTGTTATGCGGATGCATCACTTGAGGAATGGTAAATGACATGTTTATCTATGCAGGGTTGGTCGGCAATGGATAGTTGGTCAAACAAGTCATCAAGGTTTAAGGTGGTGGCTAACCGAGGGGAATAATCTGGGATCAATGGTTTAGAGACGTGAAGGGATCTCCACTCATACTCATGGGAGTCAGTTTCAATAGAACATTCATCAGATGTCTCAATTCGTTCATTATTGTCGATGGATATGTTGAGGTTTATTTGGGTTTGAGTGGTTCCCTCTTCGATAGGAAACAACTGTTGGAGTATGTTTCTTATGAATACATGTTCTGAGTTTTGCCCCAGGTTCATCTATGCTATTTGTTCCTCATCAACTGGGATGTCTTGGATTATAGCGCTGGTTCTTTGTTTCTCATAGCCTTACCCTCTCTTGTTTCTCTGGGTTGGCGGGAGAGACAATTCCATTAAGCCTTGTTGTCTTTCCCCTAGACCAGTTGTACCATCATACCCAAATATTTGTAACATTGTATAACCATTTATGTAGTTTGATAGAGTTAGGGGTTGTTGAAGCATCTCTTGTGGATCCTAGTACAACCATGTATTGATATCTTGTTCAAAGGGGTTTTCTTCTGCAATGTCTCCCCATTTGACAAAGGTTGTGGGCAGACATCTAAATAGAACAACATGTGGAGTTTCTGTTATAATAATAGGTTGTGGCATGTCATAAGTTCTTAGGCTCTGAGGCATGTTCGTGATGGTGAAAGCTTCCTCATATTTGTATTCACCACAACCATTTTCGGTAATGGATATCTTTCTTGCTTTCCTTGTGGCATCCTTAGGATTTGAATCTGAAGAGGATGGGATGCTTGCATCTTGGTTTAAGGGTACCTGGTTATCAGTGTTGATTTGGACTGCATTACAGTATTAGAAAGGATTGGGATATCCCTTTATGATGATCTCTTCTCCCTGGTGTGGGAACTTGATGCATTAATGGTATGTTGAAGGTACAAATTGTATTTCACGTATCCATGGTCTTCATAGTAACATGTATCCCAACTCAAGATCTAGGATCTGGAAGGGAGTGTTCTTGACCACTGGACCAATATGGACAGGTAGAATGATAATACCTTTAGAGGATCTTTCCTCTTCGTCGTAAGCTCTGATATTTATCCTCCTTGTGACATCAATGCTTGATTCTAAATAGCCTAGTTGCTTGATTAAATTTAGAGTACAGATGTTTAATCCAGCCCCACCATCAACAAGGAATCTACGGATAGCACTTTTGTGGACCTGGAAAAGCAAGTGAAAAAGATCATTATGCAGGGGTTTATGCGGCGGTACATCACAATTTGTAAATGTTTCATGTTTGTTAGCAACTATATGGTTAACCATCATTTGGAAGATTTCAGGTGTAATGTCCCTTGGGACAACTGCATTCTGAAGGGCTTGGTCAAGTGCCAGTTTGTGCTGTGGAGATATGTGCAATAGGTTAAACATAGAGATATGAGTAGGTGTGCGCTTCAGTTGATCCACCAAGCTTGTCTGTGGATTTGGGTTTTCTTGAGAAGCAGTGGGTGTAGCAAAAGAGGAAGGTACTCCTTGCAAGACAACTCTGGTGTGACATGTGGTTACCACACATTTGTCTCCTTGGTCTTTGATAGTGATTGTAGACACATGGTTGTCTGAAAGATTGAGGCAATTGATAATGCTATCACTATTGGCATATGTATAGTTGACCTCTTTTCTCTATCCACCAGACCTGAAGGCTTTGCCTTTGTTGTGATCATGAAATGTATCATTGAATATAGTGTGATCAGTTGTTCCTTTGGCTTGGGTATTTGTTACATTGATGACCCCTGTGTCAATTAGATCTTGGATAGCGTGTTTCAATCGGTAATAATTAGGTGTTTTGTGCCCTTTTACCCAATGAAACTCACAAAAGTCTTTGTCATTATACCACCTTGGTTTGTTTGCACCTTGCTCAAATTCCCTAATTTTTGGGAGAGTGACAGTGTTGGATTGTATCAGCTTTCGTAAAGATGATTCTATCGGCTCTCCTAATGGTGTGAAATCTCGTAGCTAGAATTGAAACCATGGTTTGCGTTGAGTCTGTTGTTGACTATTTGTCACAGTGGCCACTTGGACAGGGGGGTTGGTTTTAAGTGTATGCTTGTTGAGTGGGCCTTGTGGTTTGTTGGTGGTCATAGGTGCGCCTTGCAGTGACACTTTAGGTTGTGTGTAGTTGACTGTCTTCACATCAATGACACCATCATTGGTGACATTTCTATTTTTGTTCCACCACTTAGCTTTGTTTGTTGCATTTTTTTTTATTCATTTGTGTTGGATCTGCAAGGATTCCTCGTTTGACAAAATTTTGCTCACAACAAACTCCTCGTTCGATGAGTTGTGTGAAGTTCAGAGATAACTGTAATTCTGTTGTGAATGACATGTCTGGAATCAGATTGTCAATGAACATGACTATTAGGTCTTGTTTGGGCACATCATACATTATTTGGTTTGCAGTATTCCTCCATCTCTATAGGAATTTCACAAAAGACTCTCCATCCTTCTATTTGATATCACAAAGGTCCTTGATACTGACCTTGCGCTTGATGTTATGATGGAAGTGAGCGATGAAATTTTTAGCCAGTTCATCCCAAGACTAAATTCCATGAGGTAAATGTGAGAACCATTCCATTTCTATTCTGGCTAAGCTTTGTCAGAACAGTCGCATTAAATATGTCTCATCATGGGTGACTTTGATGCAACTATCAAAAAACTCTCAGATATGTTCAATAACGTTGGTATTGCCCCTATATTTGTTGAATTTCAGTACCAAGAAGTGAGTTGGGAACAGAGACATGTGGAGAGAATAGTCAAAGGGGTATGGGTATATATCCTTTGCGGTGTAGGATTTAGTTTGCCCCTGATTTTGCATATCCATCATTTGGGTTTGAAGGGTTTGCATTTGTTGCATCAACATGTCCGTTTGATATTGAGGCTGATGTGTGATAATGTTCCTCTGTGTTGTAGTAGGTATAAGGTTGTACCTCTATGTCCCTTGAGAAGGAACATCTGGTTTCATCTTGGGGACTTGATATTGATTTCCCATAGCATGATTTTGAAATGAGGGCATATGAGTAGCCCATGGTGGGTTTTGATGCATTTGCTGTTGGGATTGGGAATGTTGCTGTTGTTGAAATTAGGTTGATACTGTTGGGGTTGATATTGTTGTTGCTGAGGCTAGGGTTGGATTTGAGGTAACTAAAGCTTGAGTTGCTGTTGCTGGGGTTGGAATTGTGGCAACTGAAGCTGGGGTTGTTGTTTCTGTGGTTGGAATTGAGATAACTGAAGTTGGGGTTGTTGTTGTTGGGGTTGGAATTGTGGAAACTGAAGCTGGGGTTGCTATTTCTAGGGTTGATGTTTCTAGGGTTGGAATTGAGGTAACTGAAGCTGGGGTTGGATTGGTTTTTGAATGGGAAAAGGTATAGCCTTGGGTGGGCATTGACTGTAAGTCATGCCTGCAGAGACAGATCCCTACGAGAATGATGTGTTGATCCCAAGACTAGTAGGAATTGACTACAGTGGTGGACTAGTTTTAGAATAGTTGGTATTTAGTGGGATGGAAGGCATAGCATGTGAGCTGGATTGTCTAGGCCATAGGACTGAAGGTGGAGGCATACTAGTGACCATGGGTGCGCTTAGTTGCGAGTCTGTCATGCTTTGAGTGGAAGATGTGCTTGCTTGGTTTGTGTTATTGGTTTGATTGGGTACCATCTATGCCAATGTGGGTGTTATCAATAGTGGGAAGATTTGAGAAACCACAGGTAGTATCTAAGAGGACTGAGTAGTGTTTTGACTTGTGAGAGGGTTTTTGAGCCATATGGTCGATACACTGAATTCAACGGGGAGTTTGAATTCCTTCTTTGTCAGCATGGCTAAGTAACATTTGAGATTCCTCTTTACAACAACATCAACTACTTGTGTGGAATTAACATCTTGCTCAACATCTTCAATATCCTCTTCTGTGACATTTTGGAAGAATGCTGACCCACAGGGTTGTTCAATAAATAGAGAAGAACTGGTATTTACGAAAGGATCATTCTCTTGCTCTGTTTCCCAAGTGGGGAATCTGTTGATATATGACTCATCAGGTTGTGTTCTAGCCTTTGACCTTGTGTAAGGCCCTCCATGAGGTGTTTGAGACATAGTGTGGTCCAAATTTTGTAACTAAAACAAGTGATATAAAGCAAAAAAAGAAGGATAACCTTTCTAAGGAAGTCCGAGTTATGTTTTGGACAAGGTAATTCTAAGGATAGATGTTGATTTATCTTGATTTAAAAGTGGTGGTGATGTAAAAGATAAGATTTGTCGACCTTTTCCTGGGACAAAGTCACTTGATAGAGATAATGATGATGTTTGATATGATGAGATAAAGATATTTCAAGTCTAAGATTTTGAACTAACAATGTTTTAGACAATAATTGTGCTTTTTAGAGAAGGGATGATCTTGATGACATGTAATTGATTGAATGTTTGATAATGTTAAGTTGAAGATTATGCAAGACATTAAATCAGTTAATGGTTTGTATTGTCATTGATGTCAACTTGATATCATCTATACGGTCATGTACATAATGCCAAAGACTTCAGAGAATCAATGGAATAGAGGTTATGCTTTTAACAATTCATAAAAGTCAAGTATTCACTAAGTGACAGACTACACTGACGAAGTGCACACCATCTGTAAAGATAGAGAAAAGTCACAGTGATGCCTGACAAGCAGAAGACAGTGTTTCCTGATGAAGCAAAATCATAGGATGCCCAATGAGCTAAAAATAGAGTTTTCTGATGAGAAATATCCAATGATGCCTGACAGACGGAGATCTTGAAGCTAACTAAAGTTGCACCGATGGAATTGGCAGTTGTCACCAGCCACGAACTGCAGAATTGATCGACAGAACAGAGAGATCAAAAAATGACAAAATATCTAGCTGGCAGAGCTTAAAGATAGACTTAACTGATTGTTTTATTTGTTTTATTCAACCACAGTTAAGTAATTGATTTATACAGATGGAAAGAAGATAACTATGAGTTAAATCAAGAGTTAAAGCCGTAAATCAAATTGGATGGATTTCTTTTCATGCCAAGAATCAAGAATCAAGAATTAGAAATAGAGGAATATCATGTCTATATAAGAGATAAGCATAATTCATTTCCGTAAGCAATCAGATACACGGGGGAGTGAATTGAAAGAAGATGCTGAAGAGAAACTGGTGAAGGATAAGCTTCATACAGTCCTCATCAATCAAGCTAAGGGAGAGCTAAAGAATTTTGTAGACACCGACGAACAGTGAAGCACAACATCATAGAGTAGAAAGTGTGAATTACAAAGGAATTGAATTGATACATTGATTAGAGAGGTATTGTACGTAAATAGATTTGAATATCTACAATTCAAAGTTGCATTAGAAATAGGTCATTGTGTTTCAGTTTAACCATTGAAGGATTAAGTCTCTTAACAGATCAGGACTTAACTGTCTTCTATAATTGAGGTATATCCTAACAAATTACCAAAAAGGTTGATTCATAATAGTAGCATCGGTCTTACCTAAAGCCTATTGACAGTCTAAGAAGTAGGCTGATTCAAGGATGGTAGTAAGATTAGCATAAAGCTTATTGACAGTCTAAAGGCTGATTCAAGGATGGTAGCATAGATGCCAGATACTAAGTGACAACCTATGTATAAAAAAATCCTCTAACAAGGTCGCACTTAACAGTGTGTTTGTAACCTTTAATAGGGTTGGCTCCTAACAGGGTTCACTTTAGAAGAGTGAAAATTTGGGGTACTGGTCCTAGTGGTTTTTTCCCTTAACAGGGTTTCCACGTTAAAATCCATGTGTTATGTGTGTATGGTTTATTACTTTATTGTTTTACATTTCACATATGTATTTCTGGATTGATTGGCATACTCTGCATATTTACTGAGTATCGGTAAATAATTTTTACTACTTATCGGTAATCAAGGAGAATAAGGACAGACAAGGTAAACCAACAAAGAGTTAATTATTTCAAGTATTTCAAGGCATACATCTTGTAGGGACTTAATAATCTGAGGTGTATTGATTGGTGGATTAAAGTTTAAAGGATAAATTTTTGAGGCCACTGTTTCACCCCCCCCCCTCAGTTATTACTAACAATTGGTATCAGAGCTTGTGTGCTTAGAAGGAAGGTTTCAAGACCTATGTAAAGATCACAAGATGAATAGACAAGATGTGCCAAATTTGAACAAAGAAAACTTTGCTTCATGACAAAGCATAATAAAACTCCACTTATCAGGTATTGGTAATGATATTACGCAATACTTAGATATTGAATATGTGTTGCGTACAGGACCATTGACGATAGATCAATTGAGAGTAAATCATGAACATAACTGCATGGTTATAGAGCTTTCTGCCTCACTCTCTGATGCTGAATCTGAGGATGTCAAAGATTGCAAAAATGCAAAGACAATGTGGGACAAGCTAAAACTTGTACATGGAGGTGATACAAATGTTCTAAGAGCCAAGGAAGAAAGCCTTAAAGGAAAGTTTGATGATCTCAGAATGAAAGAAGGAGAAAACATCACTCAGTACATCACAAGAATAAAAGAAGTAGTAAATGCTATATGAGGTGTTGGAGGTACACTTGAAGAGGAGACAGTGGTAAGTAAAATCTTAAGAACCTTATTTCTTGTATATGCTATTAGAGTCTCTGCTATTCAAGAAATGAGAGTAGTAGAAAATAATACAGTCACTCTTGATAGCCTAATTGGTAGACTGATATCATTTGAGATGAATAATTTTGATAATAGTGTTCTACCAAGTTTAGAATCTACATTTAAGTCTTCTATGAGAATAAGAAAATCTAGTCAGAGACACTCATCTAGTAGAGACAGTGAAAGCGAAAGTGAAGAAGAATATCTAGATGAAATTGAAGCACTCATGACGAGAAGAATGCTAAGAGGTAAAGGTAAATACAAAGGCAAGTTACCAATTGTATGTTTCAATTGTAAAGAGATTGGACACTTTGCTACAAGATGTCCTAACAAAAGAAAAGATGATAGAAGTGATAACAGATCTTTTGGGAAGAAATCTGACAGAGGTGATAACAAAGATTACAGAGGTTACCGACGATTAGAAAGAAATGATACTTGAGATTAAAAGGATAAAAGAAAGAAGGATAGCTATCTAACTACTTGCAAAGATGAAGATACTGACACCGAACCGGATGATGATATCGAGATAGTATTTGAAGCTGTGAAGGATGATTCAAATGAAGATGAAAGGTATGAAGAAACTGCACTCATATCTAAGATTAGTAAGAATGATATCTGGATTATAGATAGTGGCTGCACTCACCATATGACTGGTGACAAAGAAAATTTTAATACTTTTGAATA
>MU224844.1:189662-200172 GCA_018584345.1 Thuja plicata | reverse complement strand
ATATGTAAGAAGGAACCATCTAGAGGACTAGATCATAGGAGATAAGAAAGCTGGTACAAGAACAAGAAGTAAGTCTTTAAACTCAAATTTCTTAATTTGTGAGTTTGAACCAAAATCTGTCAATGCTGTACTAGATAATAAAGAATGGATAAGTGCTATGAATGATGAGATTGAACATATTGAAAAGAACAAGACATGGTCACTTGTGCCAAGACCAGATGACAAGAATGTCATTGGTACAAAATGGATATTCAAGAACAAACTGAACAAGAATGGAGAAGTCACAAGGAACAAAACAAGACTAGTATGCAAGGGATATGCACAAGAGGAAGGTATAGACTATGGAGAAACCTTTACACCCATTGCTAGGCTAGAAGGAGTAAGAATGCTACTTGCTTATGCTACATACAAAGGATTCAAAGTATATCAAATGGACGTCAAGTCAGCATTCCTAAATGAAACACTTGAAGAAGAGGTATACATTGAGCAACCAGAAGGGTTTGTGGATCCAGACAAGAGGAACATGGTATGTAGACTTCACAAAGCCTTGTATGGATTGAAACAAGCTCCCAAAGCTTGGTATGAATGACTTCATTCCTATTTTATAAGTATTGGATTCATGAGGACTAGTGAAAACAATAATCTTTATTTGAAAGAAGATAGTAATGCTAACACTTTGATTGCTGAAATATTTGTTGATGACATCATATTTAGAGGCAATGATATGCTATGCAAATCATTTTTTGATGAGATGAGCAAAGAATTTGAGATGTCTATGTATAGAGAGATCAAGTTCTTTCTTGGTCTACATATCATTCAACAAAGTGAAGGTATTTTTATTACACAGTCCAAATACATCAAAGAAGTCCTGAAAATATTCAAGATGGAAGATTCCAAACCTGTTGGAACACCAATGGATACTAGATGCAAATTAACAAAGGAAGACAAGACAACAGAGGTAAATTAGACTCTATACAGATCAATGATAGGAAAACTCATGTATGTTGTACACACTAGACCAGATATTGCACATGCATTAGGAATTGTTGCTAGATTTTCTGCTAACCCCATGGAATCACATATAACTGCTATGAAAAGAATTCTAAGATATCTGAAGAACACTGAAGAATTTGGCTTATGGTATAGAAAAGAAGGAAAATTTGAACTAAAAGTATTTACTGACGCTGATTGGGCTAGAAATCTTGATGACCGAAAGAGCACAACTGGAGGAGCATTCTTTATGGGTGATAGACTTGTCACATGGATTAGCAAGAAGCAAGGATGCATCTCTCATTCTATTGCAAAAGCATAATATGTTGCTGCTACTACAAACTGCTCAAATATTGCATGGATCAAACAATTGCTGGAAGGTATGCATATGAAGATCATAGAACCAGTAATTATCTATTGTGATAACACCAGTGCAGTAAATATTTCCAAGAATCCCGTCATACATGCAAAGACTAAACACATTGCCATCAAGTATCATTATTTAAGAGAACAAGTTCAAGAAAAAGAGGTCATACTTGAATATGTGCAATCAAAAGAACAATTGGCTGATATCTTCACCAAGCTACTGCCCAAGGATACATTTTAGTACCTAAGGAAAAGAATACGGGTCAAACCCATGTCTACCAGTTAGTAAAAGGACTAAAAGCTGCATCAACCATATATTATCAGAATATCATTCATGATTGATGCAAGCAGAAAATGAACTTCAAAGCCACATCTATATACAGAAAGGTATATATCAGAACCAGTCACTAGAACATATTGTTATATTGATGATGGATAAGGGAAATTCAAGGAATATATTATGGATAGAAGAAATTGTTTGACAGAATATCAGATATTTGAAAAATATCTAGTTGGCATTGTTGTCAAAGGGAGAGAATGTATCCATATTATCCATATTATCATCAAAAACTATTCTTTATCAGATTACTCCATAAAGGGAGAAATCATATCCATAGGGAGAGAATTTGTCTAAAAGGTAGTGGCATCAAGAAGTAGAAAAGTCAAATGAGAGAAATTGACACAAACAGAGGACACAACACATCAGAAGAAGATACACAGAAAGTTGCAATAATCAAATCTAAGCTAATACAGAGCTTACCGACGGTCATACATTTTTATCAGTTATCAAAACAAACTGTTTGGTAATTTGATGAATCTCAAAAATTGTATTTCATGTTGTATTAGAAATAGTATAGTGTGATAATATAGTATGTTGTCATAAATTCCAAAGGGAGAGATTGATGACATGTAACTGATTGAATGTTTGATAATGTAAAGTTGAAGATGATGCAAGACATTAAATCAATTAATGGTTTGTATTGTCATTGCTGTCAACTTGATATCATCTGTACAGTCATGTACATAATGCCAAAGACTTCAGAGAATCAATGGAATAGAGGTTATGCTTTCAACAATGCATAAAAGTCAAGTATTCACTAAGCGACAGACTACATCGACAGAGTGCACACCATCGGTAAAGACAGAGAAAAAGTCACAGTGATGCCCGATGAGCAGAAGATAGTGTTGCCTGACAAAGTAGAATCACAGGATGCCCGATGAGCTGAAAATAGAGTTTCCCGACAAGAAAGATCCAATGATGCCTGACGGACGGAGATCCTAAAGCTAACTGAAGTTACACCGATGGAACTGGCAGTTGTCACTGGTGACGAACTACAGAATTGACCGACAGAACAGAGAGATCAGAAAATGACAAAATATCTAGCTGGCAGAGCTTAAAGATAGACTTAACTAATTATTTTATTCATTTTATTGAACCACAGTTAAGCAATTGATTTATACAGTTGGGAAGAAGATAACTATGAGATAAATCAGGAGTTAAAGTCGTAAATCAAATTGGCTGGATTTTTTTTCACACCAAGAATTAAGAATCAAGAATCAAGAATCAAGAATTAGAAATAAAGGAATATCATGTCTATATAAGAGATAAGCATAATTCATTTCCGCAAGAAATCAGATACACGAGGGAGTGAATTGAAAGAAGATGCTGAAGAGAAACTGGTGAAGGATAAGCTTCATACAGTCCTGATCAATCAAGCTAAGGGAGAGCTAAAGAATTCCGTAGACACTGACGAACAATGAAGTACAACATCACAGAGCAGAAAGTGTGAAGTACAAAGGAATTGAATTGATACATTGATCAAAGAGGTATTGTACATAAATATATCTGAATATCTGCAATTCAAAGTTGCATTAGAAACAGGTCACTGTATTTCAGTTTAACCATTAAAGAATTAAGTCTCTTAATAGAGCAGGACTTAACATTCTTCTATAATTGAGGTATATCCTAACAGATTACCAAAAAGGTTGATTCATGATAGTAGCATTAATCTTACCTAAAGCCTATTGATAGTCTAAGAAGGAGGCTGATTAAAGGATGGTAGTAAGATTAGCATAAAGCCTATTGACAGTCTAAAGGCTGATTCAAGGATGGTAGCATAGATGCCAGATACTAAGTGACAACCTATGTATAAAAAAATCCTCTAACAAGGTCACACTTAACAGTGTGTTTGTAACCTTTAACAGGGTTGGCTCCTAAAAGGGCTCACTTCAGAAGAGTAAAAATTTGGGGTACCGGTCCCAGTGGTTTTTTCCCTTAACAGGGTTTTCACGTTAAAATCCATGTGTTGTGTGTATGGTTTATTACTTTATTATTTTACATTTCACATATGCATTTCTAGATTGATTGGCATACTCTGCATATTTACTGAGTATCGGTAAATAAGTTTTACTACTTATCAGTAATCAAGGAGAATAAGGACAGACAAGGTAAACTGACAGACAGTTAATTATTTCAAGTATTTCAAGGCATACATCTTGTAGGGACTTAATAATCCGAGGTGTATTGATTGGTGGATTAAAGTTTAAAGGAAAAAAATTTGAGGCCACTGATTCACCCCCGCCCCCCTTAGATATTACTAATAGATCTTTAATGTTTAGAGATTCACACAATGTTCTTCACATTTTTCTGGGATAGACACTGGTCTTTGACACAAAATGAAGAGTTCTTTCAAGGTTTTAGGTCAAAATAGGTGTAAAATATCTCTGGTCAACTGCGGCACAACTCCACCGATTGCGGCAAAGTGAATGGTTGATTGCGGTAATTTATCACCAATTGTGATAATAAACAGGTTGACTGTGGCAATAAAAAAATTAACTACGGAAAAATTCCATCAATTGCAGAAAAATGCGGGCAATTGCGGTAAAAAGGAAATAGTGTCAAAAAATACTAGACGATAGATATCACTGTCTGACAATTTTGATTTTCTGGAACAAGGCTTCTAATTTGCAAGATAGTTTAATGTTGACAACCCTAGACTTTAACATGTTTGACTCATTTTGACAGTTGGATGTTTGTTTTTCATTTTTGAAACTGATCAAAGAACAAGCACAATAGACACTGTGTTTTGAAGAATGAAGACTGACAATGTGTATGTTCTACATCTTTTTCAAGTTGCAAGGTTATCACGAGGTCTCAACAATGAACAGTCAGATTAATCTAGGTCAATGGCTTCAAAATACAATGTTATAGGCCCAATGCTTGAATGTTCATTATCTCACACAACAATTGTCACACTACTAGGACACAAAGGTCCATGACGTAGGTGCCCGTGTCTTTGTCGTTGCCAGGTATTGTTGCCATGAAGTGAAGATCTCTTTCACTACACAAATACCGTGGGACACATATGTTGGGAATTTTGGGGGGAAATTCTGCGACTTCTTGCATTATAATAAGGTATCTGTTCGGAGGTAGATTGGGTTGGCCTCTAATTAACAAGGTTGTAGTAAGGTTTCATGTCATCTATCCAATCAGTTTGTACATGTGTGACTCACTTAAGAGCCTAGTTGGCTACGTTGGCTCCTTAGGGATATTAACCCGATCTAGACTATCATCAAAACACCTCGCCCGAGCTTGGCTAGATAAGATGAAGCTTTGGTTTGCGCCTTGTTTATGTACCGATCGAAAGGATTACCGGTTTAAGGTTTTCCTCTGAGGAAGAAGCGCATTCCCCGAACAGGCCTTTCTAAAAAGTATAAAGGTGTCTAATCTAACAGATTGTGCAAGTGCACCCAAAACTCAAGACACAAGGTAAATCAATTAAGCTCCGAAAGTTTGAAATGTGAACTAAGCTAACACCACCATACAAGCACAAGTGTTCAATTTTAAGCCCAAAAGTAGGTGTTGATTTCTTGTTCAATTTTAATGCACCAAAATGAGAGATTCTTTGCCTTGTTCAATTTTAGTCCCCATGTTAATTTTAAGCCCAAATCTGAAATGTGAGATGTGAGATGTGTGACAAGCACTATTCTTTTTAAGCCCAAATTGACAAGTGAATGAATTTTAAGTTGTGTTGTTATCTTGTCTCCTCAATTTTTACCTGTTAAAGAAAGTGTTTAGTATCTCCAGAAATGAAAGCTTTCAATTCAAAATAGAAGAATATCTAGAAACTTTGGGATTATTGAGATTGCTAAAATTAATGGTGACTTTATACTTACCTGTGAATCTCTTAATTGAATCAATGTACCTCATGTATGCTTTGCTTTGATCTTCAGCTATGATTGCGAGAATTACCTTTTGTTGTGATCAATAATTGAGGGTTCTCCTTCTTGCATCTCTTAATTCTCTAGCACCTGGTATGCGTCTGATTACCTTTTTTATCATTCACTGTCAGTCAGCCCTACACATAAACTAAGAAAATAGATCAAAAAGTGGCTTTTGGGTTGATTGGGGTACTGTTTATTTAATTGCGGCAATCTCTATTCAATTGCGATAGAATATGGGTGATTGTTGTAGAATATTGGTGATTGCGGCAAGATGCATTCGATTGCGATAGGGATCAGACAATTGCAATAAAATACCAACAATTGTGACAAATAAATAGTAACTGTGGTCAAATATAAGCAATTAGGGCACAATACCAGAAGATAGAAAGATATAAGATGACAGAATAACGGTGTGAAAGTCTACAATCAATTGCGGTATTAAACCATTCAATTGTGGCACAGTTTTGTCAATTGCGACAAAATAGAAGCGATTGCAAAATAACACATATATCGAGAAAAAGATGGATTTTTAGATCTACAACCGTACGGTCATGGCTAATTGATTCTGTCTATCCTCTGCAATAGATATTTGAGCTATTTGTTTCACGTCAAGTTCACCAAAATGTACACCTCCTCTTTCATGATTCATGGTTACCAAGCTTTCCAAAGGCGGGGGTTAGTAGCAATAGTTTAAAAATGATATAAATCTAATACCCAAGAACTACTAAAATGAATAACTTGAAACGTAACCAATAAAATCTACAAAACAAATAAATAAAAACAAATGAATGCAAACCCCAAAGTACTTGAAGCTTCTATTGTCTCTCTCTACTCCTTCCAAAACACTATTTTTGATGCTTAGTATTGGTGTGGAAACGTCTATGACTTGATAAGTTTTGAGAATTTTCTAATTGAAATGGGTGTGTGATCGCAAGATGGCTTGAATGCTAGAACCAAACTGACGGAGTTATGGTGCATGAGAGCTTGAAATCCTGGATCCTTCCAATGGTTATGAAGGGTTTATTATATAGGAATTGAGGATGAAATGAATAGTTGAGATCAATCTCAGAGATAGGGAGATGAACGGTTGAGATCAAAGGGAACTTGAGAAGCCATCAGTAAACTCCACCTCTTCAATTGGTAAAGAGGAGATAGAGTTTGGTTGACTGAAGAGCTAATTGCGAGTTACATTTTAGAACTGAAGAGGTGGGTGGAGTTACCCATGTGAACTGGAGAGTTGGGTGGGGTAACCCATGTGATATGATTGGAGTTATCTCTTTGAAGATAAATGAATATTTAATTTATTTATTTAATTAATGTTTTCAACATGTGAGATAATTGAATTCTTTTTAATTTAGAATTGCTTTATTGATGAAATTAAATTAATTTAATTTGGAAGAATTTAATTAGTAAGTTTAAATATTTCAATTTAAACTATAGAAAATTGATTTTAATTAATTAATTAATGGTAATTAATCAATTAAGGTTAATTAATTAAATTAAATTAATTATTTAAATAATTTTGGTAATTTGATTAGATGATTTGGGAAATGAATTTAGAGGAAAATAGATGATTAATTAATAATTAAAAAACCATTAATTAATAGATGAAATGAATTTGGAAGAAAATAGATGATTAATTAATGATTAAAAAACTATTAATTAATAGATGAAAATTAGTGTTTTTAATGTAAAGTCGCAAGCCTGTCTATTTTAGGGTGTCTACAGAAATAGATAGGAGAAAAGTACTAACCTTAAAATGTTAAAGATCTAAAGAATGCTATTTTCGGGGGTCTGCACTCAGTTTCTAGAAAATCTGAGACCAGATTTGGAACAAAAATGTAGAAACGAACAAAACCCAAAAATCTTTTTCCGTTCTGACATAATTTTGATTTTGACCCTCAAGTCAATGTCACTATTGACCTAGAATTTCCGATTCTGACCTAGGGAAGAATCGACCTAAAAAATCTGCAACAGAAATTTTTTTTGGGTTCGCAAAAGTTTTCCAAAAAGGGTATCTGAATCTGCACTCTGATCCATTGTTCTGAACATGTACCTTGCTTCTAGAAGCCCTTGTGGCAGATTCAAATCCGTGGATCCACAAGTATGCATGCACAAAATGGATGTAGAATGTAGGATGTCTCAAATCAATTTCTTGTAGATCTTCAAGACCAATCTTGAATGGATCTTGGAATAGGAAGAGGCTTGGAGGAATGTGGATGAAGAAATCTTCAACAAGAGGGCTCCATAGAGCTTGAATCCTTCAATGGATAACAATGAATTTTTATTGATGAATTGAGTGCTTGAGAAGTTCTTGAATGCTTGAGAATGGATGAATTCTTCAATGGATACCTGGCTTGCTTCAAATCTTTCTTCTTCACCTTTGGATTTCACCTTTTGTCCTTGGTTATGCTTCAAGTCTTAGTTGATGATTTTGGTCAGAGAAAATGAGAGAAGAAAGCTTCCTTATATATGAATCTAGGGCACAATATTATAGAGAGGCCTACATAGGAGAATTAAATTACAATTAGAACTATACCCCTAGAAGAGGACCTATATTAAATATAATTTAAGAATTGTTGTTCTGAAGACCAAAACAACTAACCCAGAAGCGGGAATTAACTCTTTCCAAAGCCCGACATCCGAAAACCCTGGAAATCTAGAATTTGGACCATAGGTTAGAAAAAGATTGATTTTGACCTAGGTCAAGATTGAGGTCAACCTTGACCCAATATTTTGACTTTGACCCTGAGGTTAAAATCCCAGTTTGCAGTTTGGAGTGTCAGAAATAGGCTAGAAAAAGTGGGAAATGGGGCAGAACAAGGGGAAAAAGCTAGATCAAAGTTAGAGACCCATTCAAGGTGCTTGACATGACCCCAAACCACTTAATTGGAAGGCTAAACTAGTCTACCATGGAAGTGCTTCCATTTTCCGACTATACATTTATCCCCCACTTTAGCAAGAGTATGAACTCAATGCAAACTCTTGGTAAAGGAGATCATAAAGAACATATAATCTTATTGAAATCAAAAGGGATAAAGGAATGCTCAAGCCCCCAGGGACTTAATTATTTATCAATCCTAAGATCACGATAAGAGAGACATCACAAGTTAAGGAGAAAAAGAGAGAGGAAGTGATTACCTTGCCCAATGAGAAATTATGTCCCATTGTGAACCACGCAAGGAAACAATGCAACTGGAAAGATGGAATTGAACCGCCTAGTGAATGTGGCTACTCACTAGTCAAATCATCAGGGAGATCTGGTCTTAAGGACACCTTCCAACTTTAAGGGATCAAAACATTGTAAATTGAAACTGGAGGGACCAAGAGATCCGTATAAATTTAAAATGGAGGGATCAAGAGATCATATAAGGTAAATATCCATGCTTTAAGGATTAGTCTTTAATCCATAAAGGGAAAAACAATTTAAGTTTTGAAAATATTTTGAGCGTGCGTGTGTGCAAAAAGTGAGTAAAGTGTATGCCCCCATGTTAAAGTCATTGCTAACACTTTAACAGGAGCAATGGCTTGAACAGAAACATAAACAACTCTACAGAGTACGTTTCCACTATGAGATGCCCCCAAATGAAGACAAATCAAGGGAAATACCACATAAACATACACAGAACACATAAGGGATCTACCTACTGTGGGGTCAGTATGATAATAGGATAATATGTATATATGCAAATGAATTGACATCATTCCCCAAATAAATTAGAACTACAATCACAATGGAGGAAAGGAAAGTCAAGAGTTACAAAGAAGAATCTTTTAGGACCACAACATGGAGACCAAAAAGAATCAATGCTACCATGTCATAGATCCAAATGGACTACACAAGGAAAACATTTATGAACAATAGCACAAGTACAACATAACATGAAAAAAACATATAGAAGAGTAAATATGCATATAGAGGAATTATACAACAGGTTTGACTCCTTTATCACCTTGCACCAAAAAAGTAACAAGGGTCGTATAAATGAATCTAACAAACATTTAGCAAACACATTATGGGAGAAGTACAATACAACATGCAAACACAAAAAAGGGCTACCATGAAGGATAATCCAATTAGGCGCATCACCTACTTTCCCCATCTCGGTTTATATCATTTAGGGAAGGTGGGAAACTCGCAAGAGGGACTATATCCAATACAGTAGGAATAATAGCCAGTTCCAAACAAGGATCCTCTTGAGAATCACGATGTTCGATACTAGGTGTAATTATTAATTGAGTTGAAAGCATATGAGGAAAATCAATATCAAGATTTATGGTCTCATATTCATATTGATGATCTCATATTCATCACTAAGATCAATAGGATCATCAAGAGTATACTCCTCATCAAAATTAATTAAAATAGGATCTAAGGTGTGAATAGGATCATCATACTCATTCATCTTAACATCATTATGAACCTTAACTTCTTCCAAAACATCATGCATAGGTTGGTCAAAAGAAGGTAAAGAATTTCAAAGAATAGAAGCATGGGCCCTAGCATTATCTCTATACTTATTACGATGTTCATTAGTAGATTTGTTACATTTTTCTTTGTTTGACACATGTTGAGAACTTTGAGGAATAACAACTGGTTCGTTCACACATTCTATAGGAGGATTAGTAGGATTCATAGTAGGCTGAGAAGTGACACTGGGAGGTTGAGTAATAGAGCTAGCAATAATGGATAGAGGAGGTATAGAAGGAGTGGGAAAAAGACTATGGTTGAGATCTATTTGAGGCATGCTTAACTCGACAATCTTGTGATGTTTATAGGTTTGATATGAATGAAAAAGGTTGTCAGGGTGAGGAGGACATGAATTAGGTAATGAAGGCCAAAATAAATCAAGAGTAGCACAATCTCTAGGCCTAGAAGGTTGATACAAACTATGATTAATCATTTTCACTTCTCCATTATGAATGAACT
>MU224844.1:131685-189612 GCA_018584345.1 Thuja plicata | reverse complement strand
AATAAATCAAGAGTAGCACAATCTCTAGGCCTAGAAGGTTGATACAAACTATGATTAATCATTTTCACTTCTCCATTATGAATGAACTTAAGACATTTATGAATAGGAGAAGAAATAGCATGCATAGCAGTTATCCAAGGCAAACCAAATTTGACTTGAAATTGAGTAGAAGTAGGAACGATAATGAAGGTATTATCTGCAACCTTGCCACAAAGTTTAACGGGAAAGTTAATAGAACCAAGTGCAGGATAGAGAAAACTATTACAAGTTTGGATCCATGCATCAGATGTATCATAATAATCACGTTGTAGGTTTTTCATAAAAAGGTTTTCCTCAGTAATGACATTTATTAAAGATGTGGGATCAACAAGACAACCATGTGTAGGTATCTTAGCAATCCTATCATAAATATAAAGGGGACCATCGGGAGCCTTATAGTCTCAAAATCATCAAAGGTAATTGAGAGTTCCTGAGGTCGTTTATCCTTAGTTTGTTTTTGAGGTTTAGGTGGAACTTGAAGTTGAAGTAGAGATGAAGGATCTTGAATAGTAGGTTGAGGTGAAACAACACACTCCATATGATTAACAATGTGATTGAGATCATCCATCTTTGAATCGTAAATAATATCTAAAAAAGATGGTTGAACGATGGTATTAGTATCATGTGTAGGTAAATGATTCGTATATATTTGAAGGTTTTGATTAGGAGGAGAGATAGATTTGTTCACATTACCATCAAAATTATCAACAAATAAAGCATTAGAATCGATTAAGTCTTGAACCTTATGCTTTAGACAATAACATTTTTCAGTATCATGGCCATTCTGGCGATGGTATTGGAAAAAATATTTAGAATCAAAGGATTTTGATGCTATCACGGTAGGGAGAAGAGGTAAAATAGGAGGCAAGGTAATTATATTAGAACTTAAAAACCTACTCATAATAGAATGTAAAGATTCAGAGAGAGGAGTAAATGTACGATTCATATGGAAAGTAGTGGATGTAAAAGTGGCATGTTTGGATGCAACAACAACTTGATCAGCAACTGCATTCATCTATTTATTGATCTTGACATAGTTGTTAGCTTTTTGAAATTTATTAGGATTAGGAGAAGCGTCACTCTTATCAACTAGAATAGGAGCCATTGGAGTGTTGCTCTCAAATTGACTCACTTGTAATTGATAATGATGAAGTGTTGCACAAAGTTATTGAAAAGAGGTGAATTCAGTAAGCAGAATATTATCTCTAATATCCTTTTGTAAATTTGAAATAAACATATGCTGAATATCAATATCAGGAACATGATAAGAAATCTAAGCATACAAATGCTTAAATCTACCAATAAAATCAGTCAATTTTTCCTTAATGTTTTGTTTACAATGCATTAAATCAGTTAAGGACACTTGTGGACCAATGTTATTTTGAAATTGTTGGATGAAGGTATTAGCAAGTTTAGGAAAAGAATCAATAGAATAAGGAGGTAAAGAACAATACCATTGCAAGGCCTTATCACGAAAAGTTTTGGCAAACAACTTAGCTAAAATCATATGGTCATGAGCATAATCACTACAAAGGATTTAAAATGTTTTAACATGAGTAACAAGATCTCCTTTACCATTGTAATTCTCAAGACAAGGCATATCATATTGCTGAAGGACAGTAGCATGAATAATGTCTAAGGATAAAGGACTACCCATGTCACATGTAGGAATGCTAAACTTGGATTGGGTTAAAGATTCAAGTTGTTGTTGTAAAGATGACATAGTTTGAGCCAAACTAATAATTGTGCAATCATTAGAAGAAATAGGTGGCATAGGAATACTAGGAAAAGTGTAGGAAGTGGCAGGAATGGAAGACACAACCGGTGGAACATTTGGAACCACAGTTGGAAGGGGATTGGAATAAGTAAAAGGCACACTATGATATGAAAGTTGTGAGGTAGGTAGAGATGCCGGTGGAAAACTCATGGGAATAGATGAAATTGGAAGAGAATTAGTCATCAAAGGAGGAGTATAAGTAGGAATGCTAGGTAAAGGAACAAAAGAAGGTCCCTTACTAGTGACAGGAGGAGTGAATCCTAGATCTTGAGCTTCTTGAGCTAAAGGTTTAACATTCAAATGCACAAGATGAGTGATACCACGTAAGAGATTAACACCTTGATCACTATCACGAAGGACTTTATTAAGAGCCTCTATAGCTTGGATGGAATCTTGATTATGGTTCTCTTGAATAATCCAATTTACCATTTTATCAAGTTCTATTGAAAGTTTTTGGACTTGTTCAAGAGGAACTCTTAAAGCATCCTTCTTGTCATGAGATGCATGAGAAGAGTTATGCTCCATAGAAGGATTGGAATCATGACTGGTCAAATTGTCATCCAGGATCCTAAGGAAAGGAGAGGAAGACTCAGGATCAAAGGAACCCATAATTCTATGGCTTCTTCTAATCGAGATACTATAAGTAGGACTAGAAGTGGTAAAGCTCATACACCAATACAATGGAAATGAACTAATTTAGGGAACACAAGATTTTGATTTTAATTTTTGAAGTGTAAATGCAAGAACATAAATAAAAGCTAGTATAATATGCATACAAGATCTAACATAAAAGATGTAAATCCAACACCAAAAATAAAGAGTTGTCTATCGCGGGTTCACCAAAATGTAACATCTAAAATGGAATGTTACCAAAATGTAACATAAGAAATATGTATGATAAGAAATTGTTACATTTAATATGTGTGGAGAGATAAAGAAGATGCTCCCCTTTTATCCTTAGATACACAAAGGAAGGGTCCAAATTGATTAACCCCAAAGGAAGGATCAATGCATAAATGAATCAATCTTTTGGAAATGAGAGCAAATAGGAAGATCTTAAATTCCCTTTTATAGAAAAGAATGTGTGATAGATCTAGAAAGATTAAGAACTTTAATTGAAATAGATAGGAGAAAAGTACTAACCTTGAAATGTTACAAATCTAAAGAATGCTATTTTTGGGGGTCTGCACTCAATTTCTGGAAAATCTAAGACCGGACCTAGAACAAAAATGCTGAAATGAACAAAACCCAAAAATCTTTTTCCGTTCTGACATAGTTCCTATTTTGACCCTCAAGTCAATGTCACCATTGACCTAGAATTTCTGATTCTAACCTATGGAAAACCAACCTAAGAATTCTCCAATAGGAAATCTATTTTTGGATCTCAGAATTTTGCCGAAAAGGGTATCCAAATCTGCACTCTGATCAACTATTATGAACCTGTACCTTGCTTGTAGAAGCCCTTGTGGCAGATTCGAATCCGTGGATCCACAAGTATGCATGCACCAAATGGATGTAGAATGTAGAATTTAGAATGTAGGATGTCTCAAATCAATTTATTTTAGATCTTCAAAACTAATCTTGAATGGATCTTAAAATAGGAAGAGGCTTGGAGGAATGTGGATGAAGAAATCTTGAACAAGAGGGCTCCATAGAGATTGAATCCTTCAATGGCTACCAATGGATCTTCTAGATGAATTGATTTCTTGAGAAGTGCTTGAATGCTTGAGAATGGATGAATGCTTCAATGGATACTTGGCTTGCTTCAAATCTTTCTTCTTCACCTTTGGATTTCACCTTTTTTCCTTGCTTATGCTTCAAGTCTTAGTTGATGATTGTGGTTAGAGAAAATGAGAGAAGAAAGCTTCCTTATATATGAATCTAGGGAACAATCTTCTAGAGAGGCCTACGTAGGAGAATTAAATTACAATTAGACCTATACCCCTATAAGAGGACCTATATTAATTATAATTTAAGAATTGTTTCTTTGAAGAACGAAATAGCCGACCCGAAAGCGAGAATTAATTCTTTCCAAAGCTCGACATCTGAAAACCCTAGAAATTTGGAATTTGGACCATAGGTCATAAAAAGGTTGATTTTGACCTAGGTCAAGGTCAAGGTCAACCTTGACCTAGGTCATGGTGGAGGTCAACCTTGACCTAGGTCAAGGTTGAGGTTTACCTTGACCCAAAAAGGTCAACTTGACCTGAAGGTCAAAATCTCAGTTTGCAGTTTGGAGTGTCAGAAACAGGCTAGAAAAAGTGGGAAATGGGGCAGAACAGGGGGAAAAATCTAGATCAAAGTCAAAGTCCCATTCAAGGCACTTGACATGACCCAAAACCACTTACTCAGAAGGATAAAATACTCTACCATGGAAGTGCTTCCTTTTTCCAACTAACAATATTTATAGTTTCCATCAATGAAAATATACAAACCATCAAGAGCAGAGTCTCTTTCCGACTGTCTCCTACAAAACAAAACAAAATAAAATTGTTCTACCAAAATCCTGCGTGTCATCACCTATACACAAGTTCATCTTCCATTCAACACATGATGGGTTCCCAAATGAGTGCATCCATGGTTTCTAGTTCATCTTAGGCATATGCCTCATTACCTCTCACATCAAGTGCTCAAGTTATTTCATCAACACCTTAGACAAGCTATAACCCATTCGTCACTACCCAAACATCACAATCTATCCCTACTTGCCTCAGATCTAATTCTTCACAACAACTCAGATAAAGCTCTATAGTTCCAAAGTTTAGTCAACATCCCCCAAGGGCTAGATCTTTATTCTAATAGAGGTCTCAACAATAATAGTCACAACAACCTTGGACCCATCATTTACCCCAGTATCAACAAAACAATACATTTGCAAATCAATACCAAATCCCAAGAAGATCATACATCCCAACGCAAGGTACTCAAAGGAAAAGTCTTATACCAACTACAAGACAAAGATCCAATGCTATAAATGTTCCTCAATCCCAAATGGACTTTTTAATACAACTAGTGCAAAACCTGCAAACTCAAATGATAGATTTTCAAAATCAGGGACAAACTAAGTCCTATACTGCTGAGGACTTGTACCCATACCCATATTATTATTCTTTACACATGTCTCTGATTCCAACACATTTTGCAGTACCTAAATTTGACAAGTATAGAGGTGACACCAATCATGTGGAGCACATTGAGGAATTCTTTGCTAGTTGCATTGAAGTCACATATGATGAAACATACTTAATGCAATTATTTCCATAGAGTTTATCCAGACCTGCAATGGAATGGTTCTCTCACTTACCACATGGTATTCACTCTTGGGGTGAATTGGCTAAAAAATTTATCTCTCACTTCCATCATAACATAGAATGCAAGGTCAATATCAAGGACCTTTGTGATGTCAAGCAAAAAGAAGGTGAATCTTTTGTTAAATTTTTACAAATATGGAGAAACACAACCAACAGAATCAGATATGATGTTCCTGAGCAAGATCTAATAGTCATGTTCATTGATAATCTGATCCCAGACATGTCTTTTACTACAGAACTCCAACTCGCTCCCAATTTCAAACAACTGATAGAATGAGGCATTTGATGTGAGCAGAATTTGGTCAAAAGAGGAATTCTTGCGGATCCTACTCAAACAAACACCACTAAAAATTCAACTAATAAAGCTAAGTGGTGGAACAAAAATAAAAATATCACCAACGATGGTTTCATTGATGTCAAGATGGTCAATTATGCTCAACCAAATATTTCATTACAAGGGGCGCCCATGCCAAATCAAACACCTGCAATGCAAACCCCGCAGGAAAATACTCAATTTCAAACACCAATTATTCAAGCGGAAGCAATATCCCAGAATCAAACCAACATACAACACAAAAAATGAATTACTTTTTCAAAATGTGAGTACACCCCACTAGGAGAAACAATCAAATTAGCACTGAAAATTTTGATCCGAGCCAATACAATCACTTTACCAGAAATCAAGGAATTCAAACATGGTGTTGTAAAACCTAAGTGGTGGAACGATAATGATTTTTGTGAGTATCAACGAGCAAGGGACACAAGATATCAAATTTCTATTGATTAAAAAATGCTATACAAGACTTAATTGAACAAGGGATAATTAATGTTAACAATACTCAATCCAAGGGTACCACAGATCATACCATCTTCAATGATCCTTTTCATAACCATAATAAAGGGAAAGCCTCTGATTCTGGTAGTCAGTCCAAGAAAGTCAATTATATGTATTCTACCTCTAATAGTATGATAAATTGCATAAATCCTATAAAAAGATAAGTTTCTACCATCACTATCACATATAATAATGCCAAATGCATTGTTACAACTCGTCATTCCAAAGTTGTTCTACAAGGAATGCCTTCTACATCCACTACATTAGAAAATCCCACACCAACTTCTAATCCACAACCCAGTTTGGTGGATCAACTCAAGCACACACCCACCCAAATATCCATTTTTGAAATATTGCACCTATCCCCAGAGCATAAGAAAGCTTTGGACCAGACTCTTCAAAACGCAGCTGTCCCATGGTATCTCCATAAAATTTTCAAATCATGATCAATTATATTTTTGCTAACAAATATGGCACTTTTATAGACCACGATGTACTACCGCACAAACCTCTACATAATGATCCCCTGCATTTTCTTGTCCAAGTGTATAAACATACGATTTGACAAGTCCTCATTGATGGTGGGGCTGGATTAAACATTTGTACTCTCAATGTAATAAAAAACTTGGGTTACTTAGAATCCAGTATTGATGTCAGAAAAAGAATCAATATCAGAGCATATGATGAGGAAGAAAGGTCATCTAAAGGTATCCTTATTTTACCAATCAAGATAGGCCTAGTGATAAAGAGCACTCCATTCTAAATCATAGACCTTGAACTAGGATATAACATTTTGCTTGGAAGACCATGGATAAATGACATGCAATTTGTCCCTTCGACATATCATCAATGCATCAAATTTCCCTACCAAGGAACAAAGATCATCATAGAGGGAGATCCCAACCCCTTTAAATATTGCAACAGTATAAGAGGCAGTGCAGACAATCAGGTACCATCGAATCAGGAAGCAAATATTCCTTCCGCTTCTGATTCCATTCCAAAGAATATACCAAGAAAGGAAGTCAAAATATCAATCCATGACAAAGGGTGTGGTGAATACCGCTATGAGGAAGCCTTCACCATTACCATCATGCCTCTATCTCCTAGATCATATGGAAGACCTAGACCAGTGGAAACAATTGAAGCTCTAGAACCAGAAATATTTAGATGTCCACCTACTATATTTATTAAATCGGGAGACAGAAGTGAAGAAAAACCCTTTGATCTAGAAATTAATACTTGGTTATATCAAGATCCTCAAGAGAAACCAATAGTAAAAATACCCTTGACACTATATGCACCTAGATATACTATCCTACAACAATATGGATATGATGGTAAAACTGGTCTGGGGGCAAGACACCAGGGATTAATCAAATTGTCTTTACCACTAAATCAAAGGAACAAAAGAGGACTAGGATATGGTTAGGTCATAACTAGTAAAATTGTCTGAGATATTTCAGTAGACCGATAAGAAATTGTTGAATCAAAATGGGGACAAAATCAAGGACATAACCCAATCAACAATATACTCCAGCAACTATTACCACCATAAGTAGAAACCACAAATTCCCAAGTAACCCTTAATCAAGAAATCTTGAGTGATGTAGAAAGTGAAATACCTGACGAGCATTATAGCATGACTTATTCTCACATGTATGAGTGGTTATCCCTCCATGACTCTAAAATGCCTATTCCTGGACATTCTCTCAATCCACTAGTACCATAAACCTCAATGACATGTTCGACCAACTAAACCTAGAAGATCAGCCCTATATTGATAAACATGTCAATATCTATTCCTTAGATGGTGCATCTACTTCCCATTCCAAATTTTTTAGAACTATCACTATAGTTCCATTTTCCCAAACCGAGTCTACCTCCCACACTAACGTTTGTTTAATCTACCCTGAGTTAATATATTGGGACCAACAATGACATCCTGACAGTTTTGAAAATGATGAAGCCATTGTAGACTTCATGGGACTTCATGAAGTAATACCATCAGGAGATCATAAGGTAGGATTATCCTTTGAATTATATATATCAACATACTTTGGGTAGGAGGATCCTCTTTCCAGTCACAAAAGTAAAAAACAAAAACAAAAAAGAAGAGTCACTAAGTGAAAACCAAAAGGCACTTTCTGACCATGAAAAAGTAAAGACAAAGGATGTATCTTCTAGTGAAAACCTCTCTAAGGTACCAGAGGATGGAAAGTTGGATCTCCTCCCCTTAAAAGAAGAAAAATCAACATTGCTAGAAGAGGAAATAGAGGTAGTGAATCTAGGGGATGAAAGGAACCCTAAGAACATCTATCTGGCTAAATCCCTTTCACCTAAGGAAAGTGAATAGTTTATTGTTTTTTTCAAAGAACGATAGATCAACTTCACTTGGTCTTATGCTGACATGCCAAGTTTGGATCTAGAGCTAGTACTACATCACCTACCACTTTTTCCAAATGAAAAGCTAGTAAAATAGAGGTTAAGAAAGATGCATCCTCACATTTCTCTACTTGTGAAAGTTGAACTGAAGAAACTTTTAGATGCAAGTTTCATAAGACCCATCCCATATGTGGACTAGATATCAAATCTGGTACTAGTTACAAAGCATTGTGGTCAGATTCAAATATGCACAGACTTTAGGGACCTGAATAAAGCATGTCCAAAATATTATTTCCATTTAAAAAACATCGATATCATCATAGATTTGACAACAAGACATCAAATGTGTTCACTTATGGATGGATTCTCAGGTTATAACCAAATAAAAATTGCACCAGAAGATCAACATAAGACAACATTTAATTGTGCATGGGGTACTTATTGCTGGAATCTGATGCCATTTGGCCTCAAGAATACAGGTGTCACCTATCAACATGCCATGACAATAATCTTTCATGATATGATTCATAAAACAATGGAGGATTATGTCGATGACATCTGGCTAAGTCAACACTCAGGGAAAATCATCTACAAATTTTGGGTCAAATATTTGACAGAATGCAAGAATACAAGGTATGACTCAACCCAAAGAAATGCACATTCAGAGTTATTTCTAGAAAACTCCTTGGTTTTATTGTATTACATAAAGGAATTGGATTAGATCCAAAAAAATTTAAGGCCATCCTTGATGTGCCACCACCTACAAATATGAGACAACTATGAGGTCTACAAGGAAGATTATAATCTATTGAAAGATTCATCACCCAAGTGGTAGGTAAGTGTCATTCATTCCAACACTTGCTACATAAAGACATAATTTTGTATGGACAAAACCATGCCAACAAGATTTTCAAACTTTCAAAGATTATCTACTGAAATCCCCTATATTGGTGCCACCAATTCTAGGAAAACCACTTATATATATATATATATATATATCAACAACCAAATCAGCACTAGGTGTTCTTTTGGATAAACATGATGATCAGGGCAAGGAAAGGGTCATCTACTACATCAGTAGAACATTGGTGGGATATAAACTCAATTATTCAGCAATAGAAAAGGCATGTCTTGCAGTTGTCTTTGCTTCTCAAAAGTTAAGACATTATATGCTAATTCATCAATTGAAGCTCATTGCACACATAGATCTATTAAAATACTTGTTGAGTAAAGCAACATTAATTAGATGAATCGGTAAATGGGTCATGATCTTAAGAAAGTTTGATATTGTATACGTGGATCAGAAGACTATCAAAGGGCGGGTTATTGATGATCAAATGGTAGAAGTACCAATTCTAGATCATCACCCTATAGTGTCTAAGTTTCTAGATGAATCAATCCTTACAGTACAACCAAAAGTAGAAGTCTAGAAGTTATTCTTTGATGGATCATATATGAACCATGGTGCAAGAGAAGGAATAATACTCATCACTCCGCAAAATGGTGCAATTCCTAAAGCTTTTCGACTGAGTTTTCCATGTACAAATAAAATATCTGAATATGAAGCTCTGGTGATCAGATTAAAAATGGCTATACAATGGAGAATAAAGAACCTAAGATTTTATGGTGATTCCAACAATGATTACATGACCAAAGACAAAAAACTTGTCTCATACAAAAAATTGATGGAGAAACTATGTGCTTCTTTTCATTACATTATATTTGAACAAATTCCAAGGGTTCAGAACAAAGCAGCAGATGCAATGGCAACTATAGAATCTTTGATAGACATGCCAGGTAATGAAACTAGGCTCCAATAATAGTATCAATATGTGTCCTTGTTCAACCTGAGTCTCTCTAGTATAATGATGTGTATACTTAACTACAAGAAAAAACCCTACTGCCCTACCTATCTAGAAACCAAAAAAATTCCCTTATCTGACAAGCCTCTAGGTGCACCCTTCTCACTAATACTTTGTATAAAAAAAGTCTAAATGGAATGCTTTTAAGATGTCTCACTTCTATAAAATCCCAAAGATCCTAATACGAGGTACATGAAGGATTTTGTGGGGCCCACGCATGTGGTAACAGTTTAGCAAAGTAAATCATTAGGATGGGATACTATTGGCTAACTATAGTGATAGATGCTCGTAAGTATGTACAAAGATCCAAAAATTTCAGATACACAGAGATCTTATTCACACACCAGCTCAAGACCTCCACCCCATTACTTCACCATGGCCTTTTTCAAAATGGGGATTCGAATTAGTGGGAAAGATTACACCCACTTCCTCTAAGGTCATAAATACATAATTGTAGAAATATAATACTTTACCAAATGGGTGGAAGCAATTCCTCTGACATATATCACTGGTAACCATATCTCCACATTTATTATAAATCACATCATCTGTTGATATGGGATCCCTCAAACCATACTTACTGATCACGGTTCTCCTTTCCAAAAATAGATTTTGATGATCTTTGTGAGAAGTTCAAAATAAAATAGGGTTTCTCTTCTTTTTACTATCTGTAGGGAAATGGACAAGTTGAAGCAACTAACAAAACAATCTTGAAAATATTGAAGAAAGTTGTCAATGAATCAGGTCGAGACTGGCATTTGCAGCTTAATCCCACATTATGGGAATACAAAACAAGTGTGAGAACACCTACAGGAGAAAATACCTTCTCCTTGGTATATGGATCAGAGGTGGTTCTACCCATTGAAATTTAAATCCCATCCCTTAGAATATCACTGACGCATATCATATCAGATGAAGACTACAAAGTTGCTAGAGTCAATGAACTGGAACTGTTAGATGAGAGATGCCAAAATGCAATGAATAACTTACAAGGCTATCAAAATTTCCTTAGAAGAAATTATCACAAGAAATTTAGGCCATGTACCTTTGAGGTAGGAGATATTTTCCTCATGGAAATTTAGAAAAATCAAGTGAAAAGAGTTAAACTAGGCCAGTTTGAGCCTAATTGGATAGGATCATATGTCACTATCAAACCATGTGACAATGGGGCATATCAACTGACAACTCAGGAAGGAGATCAAATCCCTGGTTATATAAAAAACATGCACCTAAAAAGGGTCTATGCCTGAGATCTCAAGGCCAAGTATACATGTCATATATGATCCTTAAAAAAGTACAAAAAATAAAAAAAATATAAAAAGTTACCTTGGTGAAAACTTGGAAAACAGGCACCTTGGCGACAATAAAAAAATACAAAAAAGAGAAAAAATTAAAGAGAAAGAAAATCACTCTCCCAGTGAAAACCTGGCAAATAGGCACTATTGGGCAGGTACCTTGGTAGAAACCTGGTAAACAAGCGCTAAGTGTTAAGGTCCTGCTTCGCCATCAATGAACTCCAAAAGATTAAGCTTGTACTCCCCGCATGCAAGATTGAGTACCCAAAATTATTATAGAAGCACAATCCACTTTGAGACATCACTCTTATCCATGGCTTATACTGACTTACTAGACATGGGGGAAGTCTAAAATATGCTGAAAAAATCCCTAAATAGAGAAAAATGTCCTGAAAAAATCTAAAAAGAGAAAAAAGTCCTTAAGAAATCAATCATCAAAAAAATTGAATATCGCAAAAATCTCTACAATAAATCATTTAGTCATAAAAAAGAAAATTATGATCAAACAATCAATCAGATGTCAAAACTATGAGCTTTGCAAATCGACAATGGACTCATGTGACTCAACTTATCAAAAATCCATTTTGTCATCAATCGAATGATTCAATCAATCATTAATCAAGCTATCAATTGTCTTAGACAGTGATGAATATACTCAAAACTAGACAGATCAGTCTTATATGAGTCATCCATTCCTAAAACTAGACACACCCGCAATCAAATATCAAAAACCAAGCCAATCCTGGAATAATAAGGTTGTTGAATAGTACACTCATGTCAGTCTATTGTCAATTTATCTTTCACAATTGTGTTCTTACACTCCTCAAGGATACCACTGAGTGGTGAGAATGGCTATGATGGATCATAATCTTGTTTTCTTTGTTTGTTGTTTGTAGAGTGTTTCAATTCGATTCTGGGGCAAGGATGATTCAAGAAAAATGCAATAGGAGTTGTCATGCATCTTCCAGCCACGTAGTTCCATGATATGAGCTAATCCATACAAAATAATTGAACATTCTTGATCTATTATCTGCTTGTTATTACCAGAGATTACAACGGTATCTGGATGGTCAATATCTGGGTGCATTTGTATCTTTTTCTTTTCATAATAAGGTGCAATGATGAATAAAGATTGGAGTGTACGACAACGGCTTGGTTTCATCAATCATTCTTTTTTCTTTTCTTAACTAATCTCTCACTAAATTCCTTCTAACTAACACATGCATGTACTTAGGTATATTGTGCATTTATTTATTTCATAAGAAAAATCCAAAACGTTATTGCCTAAGACAAATCCAAAATGTTATTGCATAAGAAAAATCCAAAACATTACTGTTGAGATCGGGAAAGGTTATTGCCTTTTCCTGGAAGAAATGAGGGTCCTCTTGTGGAATGTCAGGGGCTGCACTTCCCTTGATAGATCTCATCTTCTCAAGAGAGGTCTTGATCAGGTGAGGGCAGATTTGGTTCTTTTGCAAGAAACTAAGCTTAAAGGTGAGGACATAACATTGTTTTGTAAGAAATTTGCTAGATGGGGCGGTGTGTTTTTAGAGGCTTCTGGTGCTTCTGGGGGTATGTGCATTTTATGGGATGATAGTGTAGTAAATGTTGTTCTGATTAGTCAAGCAGTTAATTGGCAGTGGGTTGAGGTGACTTCTAAACAATTGCTTTCAAAATTTTATGTTTTAAACATAGATGGACCTAATAATCCAATCAAAAAGGAAGATTTATGGAAGGTTATATCCACCTTTTTATGTGATCGAAGAGAGGAACTCTTCATTCTAGGAGGAGATTACAATGCCATTTTAAGCCCGCTAGAGAAATCAGGGGGTAAACGATGACAGAGCAAAAGTCAGAAAGATTTTGCTGCCTTTGTTATGAATAATGGGTTGGAGGAATTAGAGTTTAGAACAGGGGATTACACTTGGACCAGTAGGCGAAGTGGTTTCTTAAACATAGCTGAGAAATTGGATAGATTTTTTCTTGCTAGAATTTGGGAAGAATGTGACTGGATGTGCACAACAGATATTTTACCAATAATAGGCTTGGATCACTATCCAATTATGTGCAATATTCAAGAAGATGCACCCTCCAAGAGATCTCCTTTCAAGTTTGAAGCTATGTGGCTGAGGGCAGATGATTCTTATAGAAACATAGAGTTGTGGTGGGAGAATTCTCCTAGCTTGGAAGGTAACAAATCCTTTATGTCTTTCAAAAAACTTCAATATGTTAAGGATCAACTTAAATTATGGAACCGAGATGTGTTTCATAATATCTTTGTGAAAAAATTCAAAGTTGAAAAGAATATGAACCTCCTTAATGAGAAAATTATTAACTAGGGTATGGATGATTTTATGTATCTAGAAGAACAAACCCTACAAAGATAGTATAAAGAAATTATTTCTAGGGAAGAGATTTACTGGAGACAAAAGTCCAGGGAGACTTGGTTAAAAGAGGGGGATAGAAACACTAAATTTTTCCACAAATCAGTTAAAGCACGAAGCGCCAGGAATAATTTTTTTTCGATTGAGACTTGTGAAGGGGTAGTCCTCAATCAGTAGCAGCAAATTAATAAAGAATTCATTAATTAATTCTAGAATACCTTCATGCAGCATGGAGTGTTTGAATATGAAAATGAGGAGATGCTTGATCTTATCCCTAATTGTATTTCAGAGGCCAAAAATGCTATGCTCTCTAGCCTAGCCTCACTAGAGGAAGTCAAGAATGCCATGTTTGATCTAGGAGGGGATAAATCACTTGGCCCTGATGGATTTCCTGCCCTATTTTTTCAGAAGACCCATAATATCATTGTTGTTGAACTCCTCCAAGTGGTAGAGGAATCAAGGTCTGAAGGCTTTATGCTTAAAGACTTCAATAACACTTTTATTGCACTAATCCCAAAAAAAGTGTATGTTAAGTCCTTTGATGACTATAGACCAATTTCTTTGTGCAATACTATTTACAAGATTATTGTTAAAGTGGATGCCAATAGACTTAAATCTATTCTTGGTAGCATCATCTCCGAAGAGAAAAGTTGTTTTTTCCCTCATGGATCTATTTTTAAGGGGATAATCTTAGCCCAAGAGGTTGTCCACACAGTAAAAATAGCCAAGGTCAACATCATGATGATTAAACTTGATATAAAGAAAGCCTATGGAAATGTCAACATGGATTTCCTTCTAAATGTTCTCAGAAGGTTTGGTTTTCAGGAAGATTAGATTAAATGGATAGCTAGTTGTCTTAAAACACCAAGATTTTCTATTTTGGTTAATGAAAGCCCACAAGGCTTCTTTGTATCCATAAAAGAAATTAGAAAAGGTGACCCTATTGCACCTTTTCTTTTTATTATTATGGAAGAAGTTCTGGACCAATTTATTACTAAACAAAGGACTACTAGCAAATGGAAAGGCATAGAAATTGATGTTGGTGTTGATTCTTCCACACATGTGCAATTCATGGATGATAACTTTCTCTTTGGCATATCTTCTTTATAAGAAGCCCAAGTTATCAAAAGATCTCTAGACAACTATAGCACAACCATTGGCCAATTTACAAATTGGCAAAAATCAGAGATCTACTTTTTAAACACTGCTAGACATCTTCAACAAGAGATTAGTGGCATGATGCAGATCAAAACAGGGATGGTATGAAGAAAATATCTAGGGGTGCCTCTTTTTTGATGGTGCCTCTAAGCCTCACGTATGGAAGGGCCTTTGGATTCCTACTTTTAAAAGATGGAGGGCTAGAAAAGTCAACCTCTGTTGGCAGAATCTTACTCCTCTAAACAGTTATCTCAGCCATCCCCATCTATTCTATGAGTAGTTTTAAAGTCCCACAGAAAGTTCTTTAGGCAGTCACAAAGAGAATGAGAAAGTTCTTTTGGAATGGATCTGAGGAGGGGGATAAATGGCATCTTATTGCTTGGGATAAGATATGTAAAACTAAGGCAAATGGTGGTGCAGGGTTAAATGACTGGAGAAATATGAATTTATCTTTAGGGGATAAACTTGTTTGGCACATTTACAGTCAACCTGGTAGTTGATGGGTCAAAATTTTAAGAGAATAATATTTGGACTCACCAAATGATGAAAGACTCCTCACAATCTCCAACCCCCCTAGAGGTTCTGCATTATGGAACTTCATTTTAGACTGCAGACATGTTATTCAAAAACATGCATCATGGCATATAGGCACATGCACAAAATCTTTATCTTGGGATGACTCATGGAACAACCACCCAATTTTGAAAGATGAAGATAGATTTACTGAACTAAGAGAACTCTTCATTCTAAGATGGGGGCAAAAGGTCTCTGACTATTTAGAATATAGGAACTCTCCTTTTGGCCCTAAATAGAAATGGAAAGTAATAGATGATTTGGACCTCCTAGCACATAAAAGGACCTTAATGGAAGAGATGCTTCAGTAGAGAAGCTTTATTAGCACTTCTCATGAAGACAAGTTGATTTGGTGTAGAGAAAAAAGTGGAATTTACGTTGTGAAGCTTGGCTACGCATCCCTGGAAGATGAAGAGGATCTGCCCATATGGTCAACTAAACTATTCTAGGACAAAGAATGCTTACCAAAGGTTGGTGCATTTGTGTGGCTAGCAGTGCATAAAATGATTCTCACTTCTTAAAGAAGGAAGTGGTTTGGTTTGTAGGGTCCCACTAGAAGTGTGCTATGCAAAGCAACATCAGAAGATGTTGACCACTTACTTATTCAATGCCCTTTTTCTGTGGAATGTTGGAGCATGATTAAGGAGAGGCTTAACTAGATAGGACCTATGTAGAACAATATTCAAGATGTTTTTCAGAGCTGGCCCATCCCCACCAAAGTTACTGCTCTCTCTTCAGTTTGGAAGGTCTTCCCCTCTATAGTCGTTTGGGAATTGTGGAAGGAACACAACTGGAGGATTTTTCAGGATAAGGAAAGGCCCATTCATAGAGTTAAACTAAGTATTATTTGTGCTGTAGAAGAGATCTTAGAAGCTTCTCTGTAATCATCTACTAGGAGTTATGAATACATAAAGAATGATAGATATATCCACTCCAGATGGCCTAGTTTGAAGTTTAGAAATGGCAGAATAAGGAATGCCAACACCATCAAGTAGAAAATGAAGGACTTGTTATGGCTGCTGCCGAAGAAGGAATGGGTGAAAATTAATTTTGACGGGGCTTCCAAAGGAAACGCTAGGCCCTCTAGAGCTGGTGTGGTTGTAAGAGATTGGCATGGGAATCTTTTAGCCTTAGTTTCTCAATGATTCAAAGATGGCACCAATAATGTAGCGGAAGCAAATGCTGCCTTGTTGGCCCTTCGACTTGCTAAGAGGATGAATTTGCATAAGATTCATCTTGAAGGAGATTCATAGATTATAGTGAATGATTTCAAGAATGGGCATGCTAATGCCTGACATCTCCAAAACATTATGGCAGAAATTTATGATATCCTTCATTCTCTCCCTGATCTCTGAATCACTCATATTTATAGAGAATGCAATGCATAGGCAGGTATTGTTTCTAAGTGGGCTACAAACCTTGAGCACATCAATAGGGTGTGCACAAAATTATTTTAATTTGAAAATATATTTAAACTCTAATAGTTTTATCTACAGGTTCTTGATTGACATATTAAGAATTTATAAGGTTGAGGGGATAAATTTTATTTGAATATGATGGGATTACCATTTGACCGTTTTGTTTTAAAAATGGTCTCCTTTCTTTTAATTACATGTGGTGTTTTAAATATATGTGGAGTTAGTGGTGGTAGAAATGCCTTTATTTGTGATGGGACACCGATGACAGTGCAGTCACGTGCTATCTTTCCTATAATGATGAATTTAGTTGAGTTGATTGCTGATTTATAGTGCAGGTGTTAGCAAAGCTTAAGTAATTATTTTGAGCTTGCTTGGCGATTTGTGTGAATCTAAATATTTATTGCTATGTAAGGTGGTGAGAGAAAAATGATGGCTTCTCTCTCTGACCATTATGACTAAAAGCGGATGGCAGGCTATGATATGACATTTCACTATCCCGAAACTTCAGCTTGAGTGTTGATATAACCTTTGTTTTTTAGTTTTCTCTATCTAACCTTTATAATAAGTCTCCCCATAGGTTGAAGATGGAAGGGAATTTTTTGGTGCAAAAAAAGAAGCAGCAGAAGGCTTTTGAAGGACTAGAAACTAAAGAGAGAATGCTAGGACTACTTAACCACAAAGAGGAGAGGCTTGCAATGGCGGCTCTGGCAATTTTAGGCAACCAATTTCAAGAATGACATGCGAAAAGGAGATCAAATGTGGATGTAATCTCCCTTATTATTGCATGGGGTTTGCAACTTGGGGAACCTGGAGGTGAGGTTAAACAGCTAATTGAATTCATCTTTGATAAGGAATTGCTGCGAGGCCTGGAGTCTATCTTAGAATGGGCGGTTTCAGGAGTTGAAATGGACTACAACGAATGTTTTGAGAGCTCCAAAGATGGGAATGAATATGGAAGAATCCCCTTTGTGAATTGGTGGGGAAAGGTGGACAAAATTGCTTACACCAATGTTATCCGAAACAAATGGCAAAATCTGAAAGCAATAGCAGAGGACATTCGAGCTCAACAGGATAGGAGAAACAATGTAGTGTTTTATATGATCCCGCGCGGGAGGCGAGGACAACGACAAGAGAAGCATCTAGATGTAGATTGATGTAGCCCATAAACCATCCAAGATACAGATAGATTGTAAATGTTGTAAAGCTTAATGCTTAATATGCCTATTAGGCCATCTCGGCTCTAGTCCCATTAATAGGTAGTGTTAAAATGTATGGTGGAGTCAATTTTGTAATCTGTGATTCACACTTCACTAACTATAAGCTTCGGCTATTAGGGTTTAAGTATGTTCAGCTGAGTTGTGAGTGTTTTTTGAATTTTGCAGTCTTAGGCTTGAAAACCCAGAGCTGGTTTTCTGTTAACTATATAGCATATATGCTACACTGTAACCCTCTTGTAATTTCCTGCTTTTATTAATGAAAATCAATGTTATAGACCAAAAAAAAATCATATAATCAATGCATCCATCATCAATAACATCATAACTAGCATAGTAATGCATTCATCATCATCATATAATGATTCACATTATTAACAAAATAATGCTCATCTGACGCATTTTTTATGCCTAATTTGTTGAGGGGGCATATGGTCCACCTGTTGTCACTCGGGCAAGCTGGAGCGGGATCAAATCTTAAAATTCTTTGACACAATGTGATGAATCAGATTGTATCAAAGAGGGGTAAATGTAGACACCCTAAAATGGACAAACTTGGAACCTTGCATTTAATTACTAATTTTCCTCTATTAAATAATGTTTTCTTTCATCATTAGGTAAATCATCTATTTCTTTCAAAATCTAATCCTCTAGTCATTTAATCATTTCTTCAAAATTAACTAAATAAATAATTTTATTTAATTAATAAACCTTTATTAATTAATCTTTATTAGTTAATTAAGTTCAATTTCCTAAAAGTTTAAATTTAATTATTTAAACTTATTTATAAATGGTTTCTTTAATCATTAGTTAATCATCTATTTCTTCTAAATCTAATCCTCTAATCATTTAATCATTTCTTCAAAATTAATTAAATAATTAATTTTATTTAATTAATAAACCTTAATAATTAATCTTTATTAGTTATTTAAGTTCAATTTCCTAAAAGTTTAAATTTAATTATTTAAACTTATTAATAAATGGTTTCTTTAATCATTAGTTAATAATCTATTTCATCTAAATCTAATCCTCTAATCATTTAATCATTTCTTCAAAATTAATTAAATAATTAATTTTATTTAATTAATTAATCTTTATTAGTTAATTAAGTTCAATTTCTTAAAAGTTTAAATTTAATTATTTAAACTTATTGATTAATGGTTTCTTTAATCAGTTAATCATCTATTTCTTCTAAATCTAATCCTCTAATCATGTAATCATTTCTCTAAAATTAATTAAATAAATAGTTTTATTTAATTAATAAACCTTAATTAATTAATCTTTATTAGTTAATTAAATTCGGTATCCTAAAGTTTAAATTCAAATATTTAAACTTATTAATTATTCTTCTAATTAAATTAATTTCATTAAATTAATTTAATTTCACTCTTAATTCTATTTTAAATCAAAATAGAATTCAAATATCTCATTTATGAGTATTTTAATTTCTAAAATTAATTAAATAATCAAATAAATCTTGTCTTTAGTTCAAAAAAGTGAACTCATGTGGTATCTCTGTGATTCCATAAATTGTTCCATCTTCTCTCTAGTTCAAAAAGGGAACTTATGTGCTATCTCAATGATTGTATAAATTGCTCCATCTTCTCTCAAGTTCAAAAAGGGACTCATGTGCTATCTCTGTGATTGCATAAATTGCTCCACCTTCTCTCCAGTTTGAAAAAGGGAACTCATAATCAACTCTACAGTTGACTCAACCATTTCCTCTTCTCTTTAGTTAAGAGGAGGAGTTTACCGATTGCTTCTTCAGTTTCTTTTGATCTCAACCATCCATTTTCAAGTTTCTGGGATCAATCTCATCTGTCCAAATCATTTCTATATTCTATAAAATCAATCCTTCTAAACCATTTGAAGGGATCCAAGATCTCCAACTTTGTGCACAATTACTATGCAGGATTGTCGTATGAAGCATCAAGAAAAATCATTATCATTTTGATCTCATTTTATCAACACTCCCAAGTCATAGATGTTGTCCACGCCAATATTAAGCACCATATATACAACATTTCAGAAGGAGCAGAGAGAAGCAATAGAAACTTCAAGCATTGGGATTTGCATTTATTTGCTTTTCCTTTCTAATGCTTGTTATTTTATTATTCATAGGTTCATTCTTAGTAGTTTGTTGATTTATTTCATTGCAAATTTGTGCTACTAACCCTCGTTTGAGTGTGCAGACATAGGCCTATACAGAAAATAACTCCTTCTTCAATTGGTCTCTTTTCTTCCTCATCATATCTATTGTAATATATTTTTACTTGAACCAAGATCTCATGAACTGTCATATTGTTAATCACATCATTAACATAGTAGTGTGGCTTACCTAAGTCATTTTTATGCTTTTTATTTGTAGTCTCTTCTTCAGATGTAGGTCCATTAACTACTCTAGCCGCCTTAGCTCCTTCTATCCTCAGCTTCTTGAATTTATTATTTGAATTTTTTTCTTCACCCTCTTCTTTTTCTCCTTTGTAAACTCTTTTAGGCTTGACTTTACTCTCTTTCTTGCATTTACAAAACTATCATTTGATTTGTCTGATTTAGACTGGCTTTCCTTTTCTGTAGATGTCCTTGATGTAGCAAATTTCTTTGACATAGTAGGCTCATTCTCTCCAAGAATGACTATAGCAGCAACTGAACTTCATGTTTGTCTACCTTTAGATGATCATGCAAAGGGTATGTAGGCTAGAGGGGAATAAACATCAATGTCTATTGGACCTTCTTCTGCCATTTTTTCTTTTGTAAAACCAATTTTCTCATCCATCATCTCAACTTATTTTCTAATTTTCCTTTCCCTTGTAGGCCTATTAACCTCTAGATGTACTTTAAGGATCTTTTCTGCATAAGCACCGAAGCTATTCTCATTCTTATCCACACGCTTCTTCAAAATTTATTATGCATAAGCTTCAAGAAGTGAAGCATCCACCTCATAACCCATAGACATTACCCATGAGGTCCTAGGTTGCACTATTTCCATTAAGCATTCATCAATTTCAACCATGAAGCATATACTATCCTCATATTTCCTAATAATTTTAGGAGGGATTATGTATCTCAATTTCATTGATTCTTGAAAAATTTTAAAGTAACCCCATAGAGTAATTTTTCTAGTTTGACCATCAAGCATATCATATAAATCCCTAATCTAAATAACAAAAGGGTTTTCTTCCTTCCAGTTAACATTACCAACTAAAGGAAAGAAATTTATGAAATAGAATAAAATGCATACTAATAAGGAACCATACTTAAAAGATTGTTTCTTGTACTTCTTGATCTTTGCCAAATTCTCTAGAAGTTGACATCTTAATTATTCATAGATATCATACTCTGCATCCTCCTTCACCATCTTTTAAGCAACATAAATAATAGTACTAGAGATTGAGTTATCCCTGCTTGAGTGAAATACCTTGTATCCAAGAACCATAGATGTGAACTTGACATCAGGTTGCAAAATATTGTTAACAATCATTGCATGTTTATCCTACTGAGAACCAGTCAATCCAGTGACCAAATCTTTTTTTACAGACTTTGGGGAAGGTTCCTCACCATTAGAACAAAACCTTGTAACTACTTTCAAAACCTTCTTGGTAATATTATATGGTTTATCAAGGCACATGAACTGATCATGTACTCGAATCACTACATATCGAACCCAATTCGACTCAAATAATTTAGGGAAATCCGTAAATTGATAGAATTTCTTCTCTGCCAAAACTTTGTATTCATCCTTAAGTACCAAATCCATAGATAGTTCCCTATATCATTGATCAGTTGCAATATCACCCAATTCCTCCAAATTTAAATGAATGTAAGCCCTAATATCTTCTACATGCAAGACACCATAGGGAACTAATGAAAATGTAAGGTCTGGATCATCTTCTATAGATTTGTAAGGATCTTTCTTGAAAATTGGTCTTGGACACTTGACAATGTCAATAAAATGAGGCATATCCATGATTTTAACTCCAAATGACAAACTGCGCAAAGAAAAATACCTTTCTCAATGAATTAGGGGTAGACTGTAAAATTGTCATGAATCACTTTTAATTGATTTGAAATCACCTTCAAATGTTCTTCTATCATTTCTTCAACTCACAAGGTGTGTGTATCATCTTCAAATGGAAGCACTTCCATGTTAAGAATGTTTAGCCCTCCTTAGGCGGTGTTTTTGACCACTGTCATATTGTCCCCTCATTTCTGCACCCTCTCTTACTTTTGTGCCTATTTAAGACCTTGATTGGGCCTCTCCAGGCACCATCCATCCCATCTGGTATATTTTCTAGGGGTTCTGACTCCCTGGGTCAAGGTTGACCTCGACCTTGACCTGGGTCCCCCTTTAAAGTTTGAAAGTTTGTCAGCTGCCGGAGGTCATCAAAAGTTTATTTCCCACTTCCGGGTTGGCTATTTTGGGTTCTAAAGAGATGATTCTTAAATTATATTTAATATAGGTCCTCTTCTAGGGATATATTTCTAATTGGAATTTAATTCTCCTATGTAGGCCTCTTTAGAAGATTGTGCCCTAGTTTCATATATAAGGAAGTTTTCTCCTTTCATTTTCTCTAAGTGAGCACTAAGCACAAGAAGGAATAAGAAGCCAAGCTAAGTCATATCAAGTACAAACTATCATGAAGCAAAAAGTTCAATTCTTCCTCTCAAGCATTCAAGTTCTCCATTGAAGATCAAGGATTCAAGCTTTCAAGCCTTTGAAGGGATTTGGTTCAAGCATTCAAGATTCATCATTCAAGCCCTAGATCTATTCATCATGGTGGTGTGATCTTCCTTCAAGATCCTTTGTGCATCCTCAAGACTCATTCATTCTCTCCTTAAGGTGGATTCCAAGCATACAATCATGGAGGTTTATGGTTTCTAATATTGAGTCCAAGCTTTCATATTTGCATACTTGTTTACATTTGAAATACAATTGCATATCCATTGAATATCATAGCTTCATTATTAGATCTACTTCTACTACTTTCTAGCATTCTTTATTTCAGTTATTGATTTCAAGGTTAATTCCTAAATCGGGGTTTGACTAAGGCAAACCCCCCAACAAACAAATCCATTTTTATTGTAGGTACATGTTTAGAAAAGTAGATCATAGTGTAGATTCGGATACCCTTTTTGGAAAATTTTCAAGATACAGAAATAGATTTTCAATCTGAGACTTTTTAGGTCGATTATGCCCTAGGTCAGAATCAAAAATTCTGGGTTAATGGTGACATTGACTTGAGGGTCAAAATCAGAACTGTGTCACAATGAAAAAATATTTATGGGTTTTGTTCGTCTCTACATTTCTATTCTAGATTTGGTCTCAGATTTTCCAGAAACTAAGTGCAGGCCCCCTAAAACAGAATTCTTCAGATTTTTAACATTTCAAGATTAGTACTTTTCTCCTATCCATTTCAATTAAATTTTTTAATCTATCTAAACCTATAACACATTGTTTTCTATAAACAGGAATTTAAGATCTTCCTCTTTACACTCATTTCCCAATGATTGATTCATTTATGCATTGATCTTTCCTTTGGGGTTAATCAATTTGGATCCTCCATTTGTGTATCTAAGGATAAAAGGGGAACATCTTATCTAATTCCATACATTATTAAATGTAATATTTCTTATGTTACATTTTGGTGAACCCGCGATAGACAACTCTTTATTTTTGGTGTTAGATTTACATCTTTTATGCTAGATCTTGCATGCATACTAAATTAGTTTTCTTTAATGCTCTTTCATTTTAAAAACAAAAAAATCTACGTACTCATAAAAATATAAAACATTCCTTGCATTTGATTCACTATGAAGATCTTTAAGATGCTTTGGGGTATGGCTATTTTTCTCATTATTGTCCTTTTAGCATCTCTTTATAGTACTTATGATGTTTATGAAAGTATCATCCATTTCATCATGTTTGTTAATCTTCATGTTTCACTTGCTTATGCTATCTTGAGATTAACTAATACTAGTCTTCCTACTTTCAAAACTTTCATCAAATATTTGAGTAGTGGATTTATTACTCTTTTGGATTATGTGAAGAATTGGGTAGATGATACCCCATCTAATAGCCTTCCTAATCCTAATCCTGTCATTCCTAACCTAGTTCTAAATCCTCCTAATCCTAATCCTATGATGTCTAATCCAATTCCTAATATTCCTATTCATGTTTCTCCATCTACAATCCCTAGTTCTTCCCACACTTATGATGGGGCTCAAGCTAAGGTTCATGATACCGATGCTAGAGAATTCTTTGATTTACCTTCTCCTTCTTATTTGATCCATGATGATATTAAAGGGAAAAACAAAGAAACCTCTTCTAAACCTAACATTCCACCATATACAACATTTTATCATGAACACCATAATCAATCACCTCTTGTAGAATCTTTGCAAGATAGGCACACTACCAGATACACTATGGTGGATAAACAAGGATATAAGGGTTTAGGGCTTGGTGTTAATGAACATGGCATTAAAACCCTGATTCATTCATCCCCTAAATAGGACATGCATGGTATAGGATTCCCACCTTCTCAATCCAAGGTTTTTGATCTTAACCATCATCCTCCTCTTCATGTTATTCTTCCAACACCTTCCTTAGATCACCATGACAATCCTCAAGATGTGGCTAAGAAAGTGTATGCCCAGTTATTGAATTCTAAGAAAGAAATATTTAAACCCATACCAAAAAATTCTCTCTCTAAATACAAATTTCCTTTTCATTATAGTAATACACATTTACTTGTTGATTGTGTGCATTTCAAATTATATGTTAGAGAAAGATCTTCTTTAGATATTATATCTCATTCCCGTGCAGTATTACAATTTCTCCATAATTTTGATATAGGCATTCCCCTCATTATTGTATAAGTTAGATCATAGTTTTCCTCTTTTCTCTTAACTAGGGGGAAAGAGGTATTTCCTTCCAATCTTCTAGGATACATTATTCTCTTAGCATGTATTTTGTTTTGAGTTTAATCGGTTATTCTTTCTATATTATATCCCTATAATTTTTTATTATGATACATACTTCCTTCGCTCATAATCATTCATGATATCTTTTCTAGGACAATTGTTTTGTAAAGATATCTCTTTCCTACAAAATATCTTGATATAATTTTATACATCCCTTGCTTTCACCCCTGGGGGGAAAGGTATTTTTCTTCTTCCTCTATCTAAGGATCTACTTTCCTTAGCTTTGTGGCATTTATTTATCATACAACATTATTTTCTTATAAAGATTTATGTTTTTGGCTATGGATACCCTCTTATGTGAGAGGTGATTGTCCAAGGTCATCAACTCTTCTTTATGTTGCAAATTATGTTTATAATAAACTCTTTCCTTTTCTTTGGGTTAGAGTTTGATTCCTTCAATCCAAGATTCCTCTTCCTCTTGATCGCAGGGGGCTTGATGTTCGAATCTTTGGTCCCCCTTTTCTTTAGAAGATGACATTTTATCCTAAGCATTCCTCTACGGTGGGGGCTCTTTCTAATAATATCTCTTCCTCTTTGAGGATCCTTTTTCCATATGTGACATATCCATTTCATGATTATCTATGCTCTTAGAGGTAAGGGGCAATACTCTTTGCTAAGGACATAGTGCATATTTGTTAAACTGGATAGCTCCTTACCTTGTGAAGTAGGTATCCTCTTTCTCTTCCTTATCCTTCCTAGTAGGTAGTCATGATAAGTAGGGGGGCATATATAGGGTCTCCCTTATACTATAATTTACATTTTACAACATGCTAAATCCTTGGAAGGTAACGCACATAAGTTGCTAAATCCTAAAGAGACACACATTTTTATTTTTATTTTTGCTAAATCCTTGGAAGGTAACACACATAAGCTACTAAATCCTGAAGAGATACGCATTTTACAATATGCTAAATCCTCGGAAGGTAATGCACATAAGTTGCTAAATCCTGAAGAGACACATATTTTTATTTTTGCTAAATCCTTGGAAGGTAACGCACATAAGTTGCTAAATCCTGAAGAGATACGTATTTTACAATATGCTAAATCCTTGGAAGGTAATGCACATAAGTTGATAAATCTTAAAAAAGACACACATTTTATATTCCATAGTGATACAAGAATGTGGATCTATGGATATTTCAAAAGTCATCAGAAGACGCATTACAATTACAAAGCACAGTTTATGGGTGAACCTGTTGGGCTCTCCCTCCTTGGTGATTCATGGTAAGGTGGGCATCTTACTAGGAGAGGTAATCACTTTGTCTTTTCTCTCTTTCTCTTTCATTCTAGTAGGATTATATCATGAATCTATGTTATATATAGTGTTTCTCTTGTCTTGCTTATATAGTCATGTATGTTTTCTATGATTAATTTCTCTTTACTTTCATATCTTTGTGCATGTATGTTGGGTTAGAATCCTTGGTCTAGGGGCTCATGTCTATGACTAAGTGATGTTCTACCTCGCTACAATCCACCAGAGTCTTTCTTCTAACTTTACCGCAAGTATGTTCAATCTCCATACTCCCGCTAAAGTGGGGGCTTAATGTATCGTCTTAAAATGGAAGCACTTTCATGTTAAGAATGTTTAGCCCTCCTTAGGGGGTGTTTTTGACCACCATCATACTGTCCCATCATTTTTGCACCCTCTCTTACTTCTGTGCCTTTTTAGGACCCTGATTGGGCCTCTTCGGGCACCATCCATCCCATCTGGCATATTTTCCAGGGGTTTTGACTCCCTGGGTCAAGGTCGACCTCGACCTTGACCTGGGTCCCCCTTTCAAGTTTGAAAGTTTGTCGGTTGCTGGAGGTCATCAAAAGTTCATTTCCCACTTCTGGGTCAGTTGTTTTGGGTTCCAAAGGTGATGATTATTAAATTATATTTAATATAGGTCCTCTTCTAGGGATATAGGTCTAATTGGTATTTAATTCTCCTATGTAGGCCTCTCTAGAAGATTGTGCCCTATTTTCATATATAAGGAAGTTTTCTCCTTTCATTTTCTCTAAGTGAGCTCTAAGCACAAGAAGGAATAAGAAGCCAAGCTAATGCATATCAAGTACAAACTATCATCAAGAAAAAATTTCAAGTGTTCCTCTCAAGCATTCAAGTTCTCCATTGAAGATCACAGATTCAAGCTTTCAAGCATTCAAGATTCATAATTCAATCCCTAGATCTATCCATCATGGTGGTGTGATCTTCCTTCAAGATCCTTTGTGTATCCTCAAGAATCATTAATTATCTCCTTAAGGTGGATTCCAAGCATACAATCATGGAGGTTTATGGTTTCTAATATTGAGTCCAAGATTTCATATTTACATACTTGTTTACATTCGAAATACAATTGCATATCCATTGAATATCATAGCTTCATTATTATATCTACTTCTACTACTTTCTAGCATTCTTTATTTTAGTTATTGATTTCAAGGAATTAATTCCTAAATTGGGGTTTGACTAACACAAACCCATTCCCCCCCCCAAAAAAAAATCCATTTTTCTTGTAGGTACAAGTTCAGAACAGCATATCAGAGTGCAGATTTGGATACCCTTTTTGGAAAAATTTTGGGATCCGAAACAAATTTTCAGTCTGATAATTTTTAGGTCGATTCTGCCCTAGGTCGGAATCATAAATTCTGGGTCAATGGTGACATTGACTTGAGGGTCAAAATCAAAACTATCTTAGAATGGAAAAAGATTTCTGGGTTTTGTTTGTCTTTGCGTTTCTATTTCAGGTCTGGTCTCAAATTTTCTAGAAATTGAGTGTAGCCCCCCGAAAATAGCATTCTTCAGATTTGTAACATTTTAAGGTTAGTAATTTTATCCTATCCATTTCAATTAAATTTCTTAATCTATCTAAACCTATAACACATTATTTTCTAAAATGGGAATTTAAGATCTTCCTCTTTACACTCATTTCCAAATGATTGATTCGTTTATGCATTGATCCTTCCTTTGGGGTTAATCAATTTGGATCCTCCATTTGTGTATTTAAGGATAAAAGGGGAACATCTTATCTAATCCCACACATTATTAAATGTAATATTTATTATGTTACATTTTGGTGACATCTATTTCTTATGTTACAGTGTGAAATAAAGAAAATAAATTCCCTTTTATAACTTTGCATACCCAAAAAGTGAATAATTAATGCATTGTACCCTAACTTCAAACTGCCTTAGAAAAGAGGATATAAATTCTATTATCAAACCTTTGAGACATCAGTTAAAACTCTTACGAATGATTAAACATTTCTCAATCCATTTTTGCATCCGAATATACCGATCACATTCACTGCATTATTTGATTTAGGGGTCAGGTAGAAGATTTTTCATGAAAAATCCCCCTTAGGTTATTGACCTAATAAATTTTCTAGTGGAATTTCTATACCAAATTCTAGTGCGATCCTTGGATTGGTCTCAATTTGATATTTTCTAACCTATGTCTCACTCATATACTTCCTAACTTCTTCCACATCAATTATTTTCTTTCATTTATCATTTTGCACACTGTTTCTATCTACCAAAGCTCTTATATTATTGTATCTGCAATTCCTAGCCATGTGACCATAATTTTTGCAATTAAAACATATCACATTTCCATACCTTGTTTTCACTAGATTTTTCCTCAATATACACTACTTCTCGATATGTCCAAAAATATTGCATTTGTAAAAGGTTTTATTTCCCCGGTTCACATAATTATTCACCTTTGATCTGCATTCATTTGATTTGTGTTCATAGTTGTAGAAAGTGTAACAATAGCTAGAAAAGGATGTGGCATTAGGTCCGCTCCTACATTTATTCACCCTATGACTAATTTTTTTGCATGAAAAGCATTTCCCATTAAATTTTTGTCCATTAGGTTGCCTCATAGGTTTCCTTTTAGGTTCTTCCATCTATTTGTTTGATAAGGTTTTATTCTGACTAGATCTAGAGCTCTCTCCCTTCTCAAATCCAAGTCCTTGTGTGTCTCCTTTCAGTCTTAGGATTTCCAGCTGTTCATCAAGCTTCGCTAAACCATATTTGAATTTTTCGTTGAATTCATTGGCTGGAGCAAGTTCAATCCTAAGTATCTCATTAACTCTTTCAAGTTCATGCTCATTATGTCTGGATTCCTCAAGATCAATATGAAATTATCCAACCTCACAATTAATTTTATGACACTCCCAGATTTTTTCTTCCAAGATTTATCAACATTTTTATTTGATTCAATATCCTTAGTCATCTTCATTATCACAAATTTCATTTCATGCTTCACATTATCTCTGTCTTTTGTGATTTGTTCACATTCATTCGATTTCTCTTTTAAGGCTTGTGAATCATCAGTGCTTCCTTTCTGCTTCAATTGTTCAACAAGATCTTTCCTTTTACCCCTAGATTTTTTTGATTATTCCTTCAATTTCTCAATGAATTTTCAGCATCCTTTAGTCTCTTTTCCAATTCTAGGTTGTGAGAATTTCGTTTGTCAAGATCTTCAAGTGAAACCAAGAGCTTTCTTTGAACACTGTTAGAAATTTTTAAATCAGCCTTTAGGATCTTCCTCAAGTTGTTAGACTTCATCCGAGGCACAAATATTTGATACCAATTGTTAGGATTGAGTAACATTAAGAGGGGGGGTGAATCAGTGTTCTAAACCTTTTTACCTTTTTCAACTAATTGCACAACCATGATCCAAATACAATTAAAAGTAAACAACATAAGCATAAACAAAACATCCACAACATTATGACACAATGATTTTTGTATGGAAACTCAGTTAAGGGAAAAACCACGATGGGGATGGAACCCAAAAGTAATTAATTTTGTAGAAATAATAACCTTGTTAAAGGTTTGAGTACATAAGGGGAATTCACATTCATTTGGGCTTATAGGCAAGAGCTTACTGCTCAGATTAAAACATATAAAGGCTCACTATCATAAAAAAATGATTGAACTACAATCCAACAAAATGAACTAATAGATAACATCAACTATTCTTGTACATTTCCATGTAAGTACAACAAAATTATGCTCAATTTCTAATCAAACCTCTAATTACTGATCCTTTTTCACATACAACATGTATACATATAACCATCGCTATTACAAATGATCACAAAACCTTGATCTTATATATTCACTTGCAAAAGTTATATCTCCACTAGCCGGCCTCAAGAATAGTTAGAGTAACATGTAAAGTATCAGCCAGATCTAAACTCAAAATGTGTTCCTAACCTTGAACAACAACATAGATCTCTTCAAAAATTTCACCACTACCAAAATATTCTTTTAAAAAAATTATCCCATTGACCTAATAGGATCGTTGATCAACCAACAATACAGTCACTATAACTCACTAAACATAGGAAAACTGATACATAGAGTCATAACTTGATCATATTATAAACTCACCAACATCTGTGAAGTAGGAATAAGATGCATTATACTCCAATAAATCTCCTCCTAGGTTTGCAACCCAAAATTCAATCATAACTGTTTGTAGTGATCATTTTACTAAAATCTGTATATTGTCTGTGCTCTACCATACTTAGCTAGATTTGCAATCAATCCTTCAGTAACTCTAAAATATGAAAAGTGACCATGGAAAATATGTATAGTTTCCATCAATGACAACATACAAACCATCAAGAGCAGTGTGTCTTTACCGTATAATATGCATTTGCATCCCGAAAATATTAAAAAAATCCAAAAAATTAGTCTCATATAGTTGTCATTTCCCTTATTGCATTTGCATTTCTAAAATCCAAAACCAAAAAAATATTAGAGTCATAACCTAGTGGTTATTATTGTCTTTCATAGGCCTTATTCTTAGATTGCATTCCCTTAGCATCATTTTTGCACATGCCAATCACAACGTCAAAGAAGAGAAAAGTAAAAATGAATTATAATAATGACCCGATGTTCAAACCAACTACTGACATGGATCTTGACACACAAAGGACACTACAATGAAACAATAAGGAGGAAACTATGTTACCACCATTGCCTCTTACTTTCACCAAAATATGAATTTTCAATTGAAAACATTATAACATAGTCCACCCAAGAGAAAATTGATCATTACCTTCAAGACCCTAAGATTATGATCATTATGGAAACATTACTCTCATTAGATCCCAACAAATATTTTCATGCATTTTACCAAAATGGAGCTAAACTTATCACTAGATTTGACACATCTACAATAGTGGAAAACACACCAATCGCCCAAACAATTCCATCATGGGTTTTCCCAACATCATCCTCATAAATTTATACAACCATACCTTCCACCAACACATCTCACAATACCTCCCAAGTTACAACATCCTCCACATTATTTGGAGTGCAATATAGCAACCCCCTCTATGCAAAAAATCCCCTCACATATAGTGCTACAAAAACTACAAGTGCACCTTCCACTATATCACAAACCAATCTAGTAGTCAACTCTCAAAATTTTGTGATAAGCTCATCTAACATAGTCTCACCACCAAGTCAAAAAACAAGTCAAATCCTATGGAAACACACAACATGATTCCCCAAGGACCAACCAAAAATCATAGTGGTGTTCTACAAGGTGCACCTCCTCAAAAAGGTCCACAAGTAATTCTTCAAGGGGAACCCCCACAATAACCTCCGATCAACCCTAGCAATCAAGGGATACTATCCACCCTCTTGGGACAACACACAAAAATTGGGCATAATAATTTTAACTACTTTGCACCACCCTCTATTGAAACACCAACCTATGTGCCTATCTCCAGTGCAAACCTTGGATATCAATACATTCAGATGCCATCATATCACAATGAGAATCCCTTTATTGATCCAAATGTGATACAAACCCCATTGACACCAACTAAAATTATATCTCAGCAAGTTCAAACCATTCAACAAAAAATAATGAACCTGCAAACAAGTTCACTAAAGAGAACATACACATTGGAAGATCTTTGTCCTTATCCTTTTGATAAGACAATATACATGCCACCTTTTCCAACAAACTTTGAAACTCCAAAATTTGATAAATACAAGGAAAAGGGTGATCCCTATGACCACATCAAAAAAACATTCATGGAATGTATAGAGGTAGCCCATGATGACACTTACTTAATGATACTATTTGCACAAATTCTTAGTGGGTCTTTCATGGAGTGGTTCTCTCGACCTACTCCAAGAATAAGATCTTGGAATGAGTTTTTTGAAATGTTGATCTCCCACTACAAACATTACATCATCACTGAAGTCATGCTAATGGATATTTGTAACACCAAGAAAAGGAATCATGAAAATGTTTCCTCCTTCCTACAATATTGGAGGAACCTAGCATCTAAGGCTTCCTTTCACATAGCAACCAAAGAAAAGATCCACATGTTTATCGAGAATTAAAAATTAGACATGATGTGTTTCTTGAATTCAAAACACATTGAGAACTTTGAAGAACTTTCTAAATAGGGGCTCAAGGTTGAAACATCTTATTAAGAAAGAGACCATACCAACTCCATCATATGACAAATCTAAATATTGTTCTAAGACAAAAAACAAAACAAATGATGGCATAGTCAATGCCAAGGTTTCACAACTAGTCCTACATGTCCAAGAATTAATAAATGTCCCAAACACCAACAACACTATCACTCCTAAGGATAACCCCTTGACAAACAATACCAACAACCAACAAAGTTATGCAAGAAAACAAAATCTATAAAGAAATTATACTCCACTTGCTAAACCTCTTGAGATTATTTTCAGAGAACTTATACAATCAAACTCAGTAAACCTACTAGAAATTTGAACCTACTAGTGAGGCCCCTTTAAATCTGGATGGTGGGACAACAACTATTTCTATGATTATCACCATATAAAAAGATACAAAATGACAAACTGTTTCCAACTGAAGAACATTGTCCAAGATTTGATCAAATGCAATAAGATCAAAGTTGTCAATAATTCTTGCACCACTAATTAACATCACACAATCTTCAAAAAATATTAATGGATTGTGACGAAGGAAAGGCCTCCTCATCTAGACACAAGAAAAAATCTAATTTTAGCTATGCCAAGCCTGATCCTAATTTGACCATAAACACAATCACTATCAGAGGCCCCCATATCGACTGTGTTGTTATTACTCGCAAAAGCAAGGCTACAGTAAAAGGGGCCCCATCCAAACCAATAGTACTCTCCAAGTCATTTACCCCATCTACTGGTCAATATAACCTTTTGGATCATCTTAAGAAAATTCCTACCTAGATTTCCATATTTGAATTATTGTGTATATTTCCAAACCATAAAATAGTTATAGACAAGGTCCTACAAGAATCCTCAGTCGCAAAAGACATTGATGTGGATGAATTTCAAGCCATGGTCAGAAACTCAGGCATGCCTCACCATGTTGCTTTAACTAAAAGAGATAGGCCTACACATAAACCCTATCACAATGAATCCCTCTATCTAGAAGTATTTTTCACCTTCATAAAGTTAGAAGATTATTGATAGATGGTGGAGCCAATCTAAAAATTTGCACTTTAAAATTAATCCAATCCTTAGGCTACTCTAAGAGTTCAATTGATGCCACCAAGAAGATTATAATTAGAGATATTATGATGAATAATTTCCCTCCAAATAAATCATAACATTGCCAATGTGAATAGGACAACCACAAAAGATAGCAATTTTTAAGTATTAGATCTATAACTTGGGTATAACATGCTCCTAGGGAGACCCTAGATTCATACCGTGCAGGCAGTACCATCAACATACCATCAATGTCTAAAGTTTCCTTTAAATGGATTAGATATCACCATTATAGGTGATATATATCCTTTATTTTATTGCACCAACCTCAATGGATATATCTCCACCCAAGTACCTACCAATCATGAAGCGTCTACTTTACCCTCACCTCAATACATAGACTCTTATAGTCTCTACAAGAATATGGTCAAATAAACATTTGAATTGAAAATCAAGGTCCAAGAAAAAGGGCAAGGAGAGTACACATATGTTGATTCATTCTGTGTGGGAAAGTTTCCCATATCACCCCAAACTTATAGAAATCCAAGAAAACCATTGAAAAGGAAACAAAACATCATAATTATCTATGAACCACCTACTATCTTCACAATATGGGGTGATTTAGATGAAGAGACTATTGAAGATGACTTGTCCTATTGGTTGTATAATGATAAGTAACCCCCTAAAGTCATAATTCCCATCCATGAAAATGGAAGGGGGTATACAATTATTCAGAAACAAGGATATAATGGATGCACTAGCCTTTGAAATAGAAATTAATGAATTTTGGAGCCTATACAACCCAAATCAAAATCTAAGTTTCAAAGATTAGGGCACCTACCATAGGAGGAAGGTGCCTCAAATATCATATTTCCTAATAGTGATGACACATGTTCTTTTTATGAGTTTGAGGCATTGGAGGAGTACCAATCCAAAATAGACTCAAACAACTATGAGTGGGATAGTGCTCAGACTACTAGTACCCTAAACTTGAATATTGTCATTACCTGATTATCTATTCATAATAAACCAATAGATCGATGTGTTTGGATTCAAGACTTTAGGAATAGATCTGAACCCTCTTCCTCCTCATCCTAAAAAACTTGAGTCCCTATTTGAATCCTACATCAATGTCATATCATCCCTCCCTATCTCCTCATTCCAAAGAAGAGATGAAATTTCCCTAGTCCACCCTGAGCTAATTGAGTGGGACCAATAAGATCAACCAAATATAGAACTCTTTGAGAACAACAAAGCTATTCCTGAGTTCTTGGGACTTAGAGAAAGCATACCCATGGGAGATCACAAGGCTATATGCACTATTGACCTAGATAGAGAAGCAAGTTTTGGTGAGCTATGTCAGTCCTTTTGTCACGAAATTGAAAATAATAAACATATAAGGCTTTTAGGTGAAAAATGAAAGGCACCTTAAAACTAGAAAATAGTAAAAATAAATGACATATCCAAGGGTGAAAACCTCCCTGAGACATCTAAAGATGGAGGACTTGACATACTCACAATTAATGAAGAAAAATCAACACTACTAGCATAAAAGACACAAACAATCAACCTGGGGACCAAAGAAACAAAAAGGCTCGTCCATCTAGCTAAGTCAATAATATCTGAGGAGAGAGAACAATTTATTTAGATCTTTTCAAATTGACAAATCAAATTCACTAGGGCATACTCAGACATGCCTAGGTTAGATTTGAAGTTAGTCAAACACAATTTTCCATTAAATTCAAGAGCAAAAACTTTCAAGCAAAAAATCCAAAAGATGCATCACAAGATAACACTATTGGTTAAGGCTGAACTCAAGAAACTACTAGAACTTGAATTCATAAGACCTATTGATTATGTTGAGGGGATCTCCAACCTAGTGCCAATATCAAATCCCAATGGAGATATCAATATCTATACAAATTTCAGGGACTTGAACAAGGCATGCCCTAAAGATGAGTTCCCTATGCCCAACATAGACATGATTGTGGAATTGATTGTAGGGTATCAAATGCTATCACTAATGGACAATTTTTCTGGTTACAATTTGATCAAAATAGCACCAAAGGATCAACATAAGACAAATTTCACATGTTCATGGGGCACTTACCACTAGAATGTCATGCCTTTTGGTTTAAATAATGCTAGTGCAACCTATCAATGTGCAATGACCAAAATATTCTATGATATGACATACATCACTATGGAAGACTATGTAAACAAAATTTTGGCTAAACTACTAGAAATAAATTTGCACTTGGCTATCTTAGGCCCTTTCTTTGACAAATTAGAGGAATAGAAAGTCTAGCTCAATCCCAAGAAGTCTATCTTTGGGGTCACTTTAGGTAAACTATTAGGATTCATCATGTTACACCATGGGATTGAAATAAATCCAGATAAAGTCAAGGAAATCACTGAGATGCCACCACCCATGAATATCCTCCATTTAAGGAGTCTACAAGGAAGATTGCAATTTGTTAAAAGGTTCATCTCATAAATGGCCGATAAGTGTCACACATTTTAATATCTTCTCCATAAGGGTGTACCATTTCAATGGACTCAATATTGTCAAGCTACATTCTAAACACTAAAGGATTATCTCCTTTCAACACCCATACTCATGTCTCCTATCCTAGGCCAGCCCCTCTAGTTATATATATCACTAAAAAAATATTCGCTAGGGGCATTATTAGCTCAACATGACTTAGAAGGGAAATAATGAGAAATCTACTATATCACTCAAAAAGTGGTGTCCTATGAGCTCAACTATACCACAATAGATAGGGCATGCCTTTTTGTGGTATTCTTCATAGAAACTCAGACATTACATGCTGAGTCACAAGACACTGCTAATTGCCCAAATTGATCCATTGAAATATCTCTTGAGTAAAGCAACACTAACAAGGCGGCTAGCTAAATGGTTCATGATCCTGAGTGAGTTTGGCATCAACTATGTGGACATGAAAGCTATTAAAGGTCAATTCATTTCAGACCTAATAGTAGATGCATCAATACCATCAGAGAATCCTATGTTAGTAGAATTTCCAGACGAAGGCATATTCACTACAGAAGAGAATAAATAATAGAAGTTGTATTTTGATGGATCATACACACAAAAGGGTTCAATTATTAGAGTGGTAACTATCACACTAGAAGGAGATTCAATCCCCAGGTGATAAAGATTATTTTTTCTAGCATGAACAACATTATAAAAATGAGGTATTAATTACGGGGTTGAAGACTATAGTCTAGTGGATAATCAAACATCTACAAGTATATGGTTATTCCCAACTGTATCATATTAAAATGGAAGAACTTCCATGTTAAGAATGTTTAGCCCTCCTTAGGGGGTGTTTTTTAACATCATCATATTGTCCCCTCATTTCTGCATCCTCTCGTACTTCAGTGCATGTTTAGGACCCTGATTGGGCCTCTCTAGACACTATCCATCTCATCTGGCACCCTAAACTACAAATTGAGATTTTTGACCTCGGGTTCAAAATTGACCTTTCTGGGTCAAGGTCGACCTCGACCTTGACCTAGGTCATAATCGACCTTTTTCTGACCCAAGGTCCATATTTCATGTTTCCGGGGTTTCTGGGTGTCGGGCTTCGAAAAGAATTAATTCTCGCTTCCAGGTTGGCCATTTCAGTCTTTGGAACAATAATTATTAAATTATATTTAACATAAAGTACTCTTCTAGGGATATATCTCTAATTGGAATTTAATTCTCCTATGTAGGATTCTCTATAATATTGTGCCCTAGATTCATATATAAGGAAGCCTTCTCCTCTCATTTCCTCTAAGCCAAGCTAAGTAAAATCAAGCACTAAGAAGTCTCACTAAGTGAACAACCATCATCAGGAAAAAAGTTCAAGCATCCATTTTTCTACATGTTTCCAAGATTTCAAAGTAATCAAGTCTTCCTCTCAAGTATTCAAGTTCTCCATTGAAGATCAAGGATTCAAGCTTTCAAGCCTTTGAAGGGATTTGGTTTAAGCATTCAAGATTCATCATTCAAGCCCTAGATTTATCCATCATGGTGGTGTGATCTTCCTTCAAGATCCTTTGTGCATCCTAAAGATTCATTCATTCTCTCTTCAAGGTGGATTCCAAGCATACAATCATGGAGGTTTATGGTTTCCAATATTGAGTCCAAGCTTTCATATTTACATACTTGTTTACATTCAAAATACAATTGCATATCTATTGAATATCATAGCTTCATTATTAGATCTAACTTCTAATACTTGCTAGAATTCCTTATTTCAATTATTGATTTCAAGGTTAATTCCTAAATTGGGGTTTGACTAAGGCAAACCCCTCCCCCAGACAAACAAACCATTTTTCTTGTAAGGACAGGTTCAAAATTTCGAGTTGGAGTGCAGATTTGGATACCCTTTTTGGCAAACTATCAGGATCCAGAAACAAATTTTCTGTCAAAGATTTTAGAGGTCGATTTTTCCTTAGGTCAGAATAAAAAATTCTAGGTCAATAGTGACATTAACTTGAGGGTCAAAATCGGAGTTATGTCAAATTGGAAAAAGATTTCTGGGTTTTATCTGTCTCTGCATTTATAATCCAGATTTAGTTGCAGATTTTCTAGAAACTCAATGCAGACCCCTGAAAATAACATTCTTCAAATCTGTAACATTTCTAGGTTAGTACTTTTCTCCTATTCATTTTAATTAAAGTTCTTAATCTTTCTAAATCTATCACACATTATTTTCTACAAAACAGAATCTAAGGTCTTCCTCTTTACTCTCATTTCCAATCGATTGATTCATTTATGCATTGATCCTTCCTTTGGGGTTAATCGATTTGGATCCCTCCTTTGTGTATTTGAGGTTAAAAGGAACATCTTATTTACCCCTTATATTTCAATAAACATTCTAATTTTAAATGTAACACCACAATTTTTAATGTAACCAAACCCTATTTCTTATTTAACATTTTTATATATTACATTTTGGTGAACCTGCGATAGACAACTCTTTCTTTTTGGTGTTAGATGCTTTGCCTCATTTCCTTAGAGAATAGCTTTTGCATACATACTAAATTCATTTTCTTTTATGCTCTTGCATTTTAAAAATACAAAAAAATCCACATACTCATAAAAATATAAAAACATTTCTTGCATTTCACTATGAGAATCTTTAAGATGCTTTGGTGTATGGTTATTTTCCTCATTATCCTTCTTTTAACATATCTTTATAGTACTTATGATGTTTATGAATGTATCATCCATTTCATCATGTTTGTTACTCTTCTTCTTCACTTGCTCATGCTATTATGAGATTAACTAATACTAATCTTCCCACTTTCAAAACTTTCATCAAGGATTTGTGTAGCGGACTTATTTCTCTTTTGGATTATGTGAATAATTGGGTAGATGATACCCCATTTACTAATCTTCCTAATCCTAATCTAGTTCCTAATCCTTCTAATCCCCATCCTATCATTCCCAATCCAATTCCTAATATTCCTATTCCTATTTCTCCATATTTTATCCCTAGTTCTTTCCACACTTATGATGGGGCTCCAGCTAGGGTTCATGATGCATATGTTCAAGAATTCTTTCATTTACCTTCCCCTTCTTATCCAATTCATGATGATATTAAAGGGAAAAAATAAGAAACCTCTTCCAAACCTATCATTCCACCATACACAACATTTTCTCATGAACACCATAATTAATCACCTCCTGTAGAAGCTTTGCAAGATATGTACACTACTGGATACACTATGGTGGATAAATAAGGCTATAAGGGTTTAGGGATTGGTGTTAATGAACATGGCATTAAGAACCCAATTCATTCATCCCCTAAACAAGATATGCATGGTATAGGCTTCCCGCCTTCCCAATTCAAGGTGGTTGATCTTAACTATCATCCTCCTCTTCATGTTCTTCTTCCAACACCTTCCTTAGATCACCCTGATACTCTTCAAGATGTGGCTAAGAAAGTGTATTTCTAGTTAATTAATTCTAAGAAAGAAATATTTAAACCCATGCTGAAAAATGCTCTCTCTAAATACAAATATCCTTTTCATTATAGTAATACACACTTACTTGCTGATTGTGTGCATTTCAAGCTATATGTTAGAGAAAGAGCTGCTTTAGGAATTGTATCTCATTCCCGTGCGGTATTACAATTTCTTCATAATTTTAATATAGGGCATTCCCCTCATTCTTCTATAAATTAGATCATTTTTCTCCTCTTGTCTCTTAACTTGGGGGAAAGAGGTATTTCCTTCCAACCTTCTAAGATTCATTATGCTCTTAGCATGTATTTTTTTTGTGTTTAATTGGTTATTCTTTCTATATTCTATCCTTATAATTTTCTATTATGGTACATACTTCCTTCGCTCCTAATCATTCATGATATCTTTTCTAGGACATTTATTTTGTGAAGATATCTCTTTATTACAACATCTCTTGATATAATTTGGTATAACCCTTTCTTTCATCCATGGGGGGCAAGGTATTTTTCCTTCTTCCTCTATCTAAGGATCTACTTTCCTTAGCTTAGTGGCATTTGTTTATTCTACAACATTATTTCCTTATAAAGATTTATGTTTTGGGCTATGGATACCCTCTTATATGAGAAGTAATTGTCCTAGGTCATCACCTCTTCTTTATTTTGCAAATTATGTTCCTTATAAACTCTTTCCCTTGCTTTGGGGTTAGATTTTGATTCCTTCGTTCCGAGATTCCTCTTCCTCTTGATTGTAGGGGGCTTGATGATCGAATCTTTGGTCCCTCTTTTCTTTTCTTTGGAAGATGACATTTTATCCTAAGCACTCCTCTACAGTGGGTGTCTTGATGATAAGATATCTTCCTCTTTGAGGATCCTTTTTCCATATGTGACATATCATTTTCACAATTATCTATGCTCTTAAAGGTAAGGGTCAATACTCTTTGCTATAGTGTATATTATTGTTAAGTTGGATATCTCCTTACCTTGTGAAGTAGGTATCCTCTTTCTCTTCCTTATCCTTCCTAGTGGGTAGTCATGATAAGGAGGGGGCATATATAGGGTCTCCCCTATACTATAGTTTACATTTTACAACATGCTAAATCCTTGGAAGGTAATGCACATAAGTTGCTAAATCCCGAAGAAAAACACATTTTTATTTTTATTTTTGCTAAATCCTTAGAAGATAATGCACATAAGTTGATAAATCCTGAAGAGATACACATTTTCCAATATGCTAAATCCTTGGAAGGTAACACACATAAGTTGCTAAATCCTAAAAAGACACGCATTTTATATTCCATAGTGATACAAAAATGTGGATCTATGAATATTCTAAAAGTCGTCAGAAGATGCATTACAATTACAAAGCACAGTTTATGGGTGAACTTGTTGGGCTCTCCCTCCTTGGTGATTCATGGTAAGGTGGACATCTTATTAGGTGAGATAATCACTTTCTCTTTTCTCTCTTTCGCTTTCATGCTAGTAGGATTAGATCATGAAGCTATGTTATCTATAGTGTTGCTCTTGTCTTACTTATGTAGTCATGTATGCTTTATTTGATTAATTTCTCTTTGCTTTCATATCTTTTTTATGTATTTTGAGTTAGAATCCTTGGTCTGGGGGCTCAGGTCCTTGACTAAGTGATTTTCTACCTCATTGCGATCCCCCAGAATCTTTCTTCTAACTATATTGCGAGTATGTTTGATTTCCATACTCCCGCTAAAGTGGGGGCTTAATGTATCATCTTAAAATGGAAGCACTTCCATGTTAAAAATAGTTATCCCTCATTAGGGGGTGTTTTTCACCATCATCATATTGTCCCCTCATTTTTGCATCCTCTCCTACTGCTGTGCCTGTTTAGGACCCTGATTGGGCCTCTCAGGACACTATCCATCTCATCTGGCACCCTAAACTACAAATTGAGATTTTTGACCTCATGTTCAAAATTGACCTTTATGGGTCAAGGTCAACCTCGACCTTGACCTAGGTCAGAATCAACTTTTTTTTGACCCAAGGTCCAGATTTCATGTTTCTGGGGTTTCCGGGTGTCGGGCTTCGGAAAGAATTAATTCCCACTTCTGGGTCGGTTGTTTCGATCTTCGGAAAAACAATTCTTAAATTATATTTAATATAGGTCCTCTTCTAGTGGTATAGGTCTAATTGGAATTTAATTCTCCTATGTAGGCCTCTCTAGAATATTGTGCCCTAGATTCATATATAAGGAAGCCTTCTCCTCTCATTTCCTCTAAGACAAGCTAAGTAAAATCAAGCACTAAGAATTCTCACTAAGTGAACAACCATAATAAAGAAAAAAGTTCAAGCATCCATTGTTCTACATGTTTCCAAGATTTCAAAGTATTCAATTCTTCCTCTCAAGTATTTGAGTTCTCCATTGAAGATCAAGGATTCAAGCTTTCAAGCCTTTGAAGGGATTTGGTTCAAGCATTCAAGATTCATCATTCAAGCCCTAGATCTATCCATCATGGTGGTGTGGTCTTCCTTCAAGATCCTTTGTGAATCCTCAAGATTCATTCATTCTCTCTTCAAGGTGGATTCAAAGCATACAATCATTGAGGTTTATGGTTTCTAATATTGAGTCCAAGCTTTCATATTTACATACTTGTTTACATTCGAAATACAATTGCATATCTATTGAATATCATAGCTTCATTATTAGATCTAACTTATACTACTTTCTAGCATTCTTTATTTCAATTATTGATTTCAAGGTTAATTCCTAAATTGAGGTTTGACTAAGGCAAACCCCTCCCCCAAAAAAACAAACCATTTTTCTTGTAGTTACAGGTTTGGAACAGTGAGTTGGAGTGCAGATTCGGATACCCTTTTCAGCAAACTATTGAGATCCAAAAATAGATTTTCTGTCAGAGATTTTAGAGGTCGATTCTGCCCTAGGTCAGAATCATAAATTCTGGGTCAATGGTGACATTGACTTAAGGGTCAAAATTGGAACTGTGTGAGATCGGAAAAATAATTTTGGGTTTTATTCGTCTCTGCGTTTCTGTTCTAGATCCGGTTGCATATTTTCTAGAAACTCAGTAAAGACCCCCGAAAACAACATTCTTTAGATCTGTAACATTTTGAGGTTAGTACTTTTATCTTATTCATTTCAATTAAAGTTATTAACATTTCTAAATCTATCACACATTCTTTTCTATAAAACAGAATCTAAGGTCTTCCTCTTTACTCTCATTTCCAATCAATTGATTCATTTATGCATTGATCCTTCCTTTGGGGTTAATCAATTTGGATCCCTCCTTAGTGTATTTGAGGTTAAAAGAAACATCTTATTTACCCCTTACATTTCAATAAAAAATCTAATTTCAAATGTAACAACACAATTTTTAATGTAACCAAACCCTATTTCTCTTATGCCACATTTTTATATATTACACCAATTTATCATCAACCAAGTTAATGACACCTATGATATTAAGGATGAGAATTTAATCTCATATAAAGTCATAATAGAGGAAATAAAGATACACTTTAATCATATATTCTTTGAGAAAGTCCCTCAAGCCTAGACCAAAGCAACAAATGCAATGGCTATAGTGGGGTCTCTGCAGGACATGCCTCTTGAAGTTACATTTTGTGAATTCCCGATTGAATAACTCATGGTACTGACCTTTGAAGTTTCAAAATCTGAATTGATGTAAGATATTGTTGGTCCCAATCCCCTTGGTATCAAGATATTTATACCTACCTTAAAGACCAAGCCATATCCCCCGACCTATCTAAGAACCAAAACATATCCCTCATTAGACAAGCCTCCCGCTATGCCCTTGTTTTTGATACACTTTATAGAAGAATCCCAGATGGTATACTCCTTCAATGTCTCAATTTTGAAGAAGCATGCTCAAAATTTCAAGAGGTACATGCAGGTATCTCTAATCCCACTTTAGTGGTCTAACCCTTGCTAAGAAACTTTTGAGAAATGGATATTATTGGCCAATGATGGAGACTGATGCTTGCAAATTTTTTTAGAAGTGTCACGAGTGTCAGATACACAATAATCTAATTCATGCATTGGCTCAGGACTTGTAGCCCCTTACATCACTGTGACCCTTCTCATAATGGGGAATCGATCTTATTGGAAAGATACACTCACTATCCACTAATGATCATAAGTACATCATTACTACCACTGAGCATTTCATAAATTGGATTGAATCATTTCTGATGACCTGCATAAATGACAAGAAAATCTCTAAGTTTATTTTAAACTATATCATAAGTTGGCATGGAGTACCAGAAACAATTATCACCGACCATGGTACTCATTTAAAAAATAAAAATGTACAAGACCTTTGCACCCAATTTCATATCCAACATCACTTCTCTTCATGGTACTACCCTTGAGGTAACAGGCAAGGTGAGGCGTCAAATAAAAATATCCTCAAAATCCTCAAGAAGGCAGTCAATGACACTAGATGGGACTGGAACATTAAATTAAATCCCTCCCTATGGGCTTATTGAATCAGTTTTTGCATGCCTACCAGAGCCACTCTTGATTCACAAGTCTATGGAACTAAATCCATCTTTCCAATAGAGGTCGAGTTACCATAATTGCAAGTGTCCTTGCAGAATGTCATTTCAGACAAGAATCACTGTGCATCTAAGCTATAGGAGCTAGAACTACTTGATGAAAGAAGACAAAATATGTTGAATCACTTATAGGCATATCACCAACATCTCTTAAGGAACAAAAACAATAAAGCCCAAGTCAAGATTTGAGGTTGGAGACTTAGTGCTTATGTAAAATCAGAGGAACTTAGTGGATAGAGAAAAGCTAGGCAAGTTTGAACCTAATTGGATAGGTCCCTATATTATCATACAAAGCTATAGGTTAGGATATTACTAGTTGTCTACACCAAAGGGCCAAACTCTATCTGACTCTACCAATAGCTTGCATCTATGCAAGTTCTACACATGACTCTTAGTGTAGATTATTTTCAAAAACTCTAAAGATATTTAAAATATATATATATATATATATATATATATATATATATATATATATATAGAATAAATCATCACCTTGATGAAAACCTAGGAAATAGGGATCTTGTGTGACAAAAAAAGAGAAATCAAGAGAAATAATTTGTCCTACGGTGAAAACTGCTTCAGTGGAGCCTTGAGTAAGTACCATGATGAAAACCAGGCAAATGTCATGCATAAGATTGTGGCTCCACTATTTATCATTTTTCCTAATTGATATCCCTTGTCATTTCATCCTCATCATATAACAATCACCTTAGTTGTCTACACCTAACTTGAAATTCATCAGTCATCCATGCTTGTCATTGTCAAAAATCAAGTCATACCATCACGCTCATTCTGCAATAAATTCCCTTTTCTGTTCTAACTAGGGGCAAGCACAATGTCATGATCTAAAATCTTGAAAAAATCCCTAAACATTAGAAAACATAAAAAAATCCAAAAACAAAAACTTGTTCTTTGCCATTGTCAATAAAACCATCATTTTTCTATGACATGCATTAGGGGCAGATGTCAACCACAACAAGTTTGAGCTTAACGACATCACAAATCAATAAAAAAACTTAACAACAAGTCCTCAACCAAATTGACTATATTGTCTTATTTATTGGTTGCATCCTATCATGTTTTTTTTTTCATATGGTCATCATGTCCTATACAAAGAAGGGATACACTTGAAACTAGACAGGTCAGTCTAAAACAAGGTACCTCATTCTAGAAACTAGACATTGTCATCAATGTCATTAATTATCAAAGAAACACATAACACCAGACATTCAAAATTAGTTTGGTTTTTGACTCATTGTCTTAGTGAGTCTTTTATTAATTTGATTTATCTTGAGTCATGTTCTTATGCTTCTCTGGGATATCCACAAGTGATGAGAGAAGCCATGATGGTTCATGGTTCTATTTTATTTGTGGGTTGTTTGTTATGAAGTCTAAGAAAAGTGCTTTGGGTGTCTGTGAGAAGTACATTCACACATGGGAAAAGTATCTCAAGCAGAAAATATTGCTAGAGATAGAAATACTCGTGAACACCACACATACCTCAAATTTTAATGCCTATACTCTCAAATAGATTGATTCACATTCCTTGTCTATTCAAAGTGCCTATAAAAATGCAAGGGATAGTATTTCCTAGATCTTTCATATCTTGGTGGAAAACACATGTATTGCTATTAAAAAGTAGCTCAATGATGAAATAATTGCTAAAATAAGTTGGAAAAGAAAAAGTGGTTAAAGAATTATGGATTTCAATTAGATTTTGCTTATCTCCTATCATTCACTCATATCTATCAGTCCTAACTATTCTCTATATGTCAGTCCTAACAAATATTTTACATAGTCCCTACAATCATCATGGTCTTGTATTCTAGCACATCCTATATACATATCATGTTAGTACTATCATAATCATAATCATCATAATCTCTGCATCACATGATACCATAAGTGCATATAAAATACAAAAACATAGGTGCATACATATAGAAACCATCATATATCATGTTGCATCGCATATAAACGTCATAATATCATAAATGACATAATATCATATCATAAACATCATCATATCGTGAAAAAGAACATGTGCATCATAAAAACATAATCAATAAGTGCATAGATAAATATCATAAATTTCATAAGCATCATCATAGAAATAGATCATAAAGCATGAATGAACCATATACTCCTGCCAAAACATCATCATCGTCACACACGCACACGCGCGCGCGCACACACACACACACACACACACACACATCGATTTGGGCGGAAGACATTGTCAGGTGGGGAGTTTGGCTGGGGAAAAACATCTATTAAAAGATAATGCATGTGTCCTAAGATGAGCTCAATGACAACATAAATCTCATGTGGAACAAAAGGGTAAAATCTCATTTGATTTTGATTTTTTGTATGAATACAAACTGTGAAAGTGTAGGCTATCAATCCTTTAGACTTTCAGAATTTGAAGTTAGAGGTGTTAGAAAAGTTACCACATAGATAAATGGCTTGTGGAAGCCAAGCATTCATAGCGACATTTCTTTTTTATCCTTTGAGTTTTTCTCTTCCTATCATTGTGAAGCAAAATTCAACAAGTGTTGCATTGTTCACCCACAAATAGGAAATGATTTATATTATCGTGAGACATGTTAGTTTTACCCTATTGATGATATATATATATCAAAATGTGTGAAATAAAATATCATGATGTCACTATCTAATAGAGAGCTTGCAAGCTCACAAAATATATGCAAAAAGGTGTTTATGAATGACCACAATCAACTACAACTTCCTCGCCCCTCTAAACCAGTGGGCGTAGGCTATATTTTTGTAGAAGGTCCTGCCTCTGGCTGAACAACATATATGCCTACTGTAGACACCCAAAAATGGACAGGCTTGCGACTTTACATTAAAAACACTAATTGTAATATATTAATTAATGGTTTTTTAATCATTAATTAATCTTCTATTTTCCTCTAAATTCATTCCCCAAATCATCTAATCAAATCCCCAAAATTAATTAAATAATTAATTTTATTTAATTAATTAACTTTAATTGATTAATTACCATTAATTGATTAATTAAATTCAATTTCCTATAGTTTAAATTGAAATATTTAAACTTACTAATTAAATTATTCCAATTAAATTAATTTAATTTCATCAAATAAAGCAATTCTAAATAAAAAAGAATTCAATTATCTCACATGTTGAAAACATTAATTAAATAAATGAATTAAATATTCATTTATCTTCAAAGAGATAACTCCAATTAGATCACATGGGTTACTCCACCCATCTCTCCAGTCCACATGGGTAACTCCACCCACCTCTTTAGTTCTAAAAGGCAACTCACAATTAGCTCTTCAGTCAACCAAACTCTATCTCCTCTTTACCAATTGAAGAGGTGAAGTTTACTAATGGCTTCTCTAGTTCATTTTAATCACAACCGTTCATCTCCCTATCTCTGGGATTGACCTCAACCGTTAATTTCATCCCCAATTCCTATATAATAAACCCTTCATAACCATTTGAAGGATCCAATATTTCAAGCTCTTGTGTGCCATTACTATGTTAGTTTGGTTCTAGAATTCAAGTCATCTTGCGATCACACACACATTTCAAGTATCAAATTCTCGACACTTCTCAAGTCACAGACGCTGCCCACACCAATAGTGAGCATCAAAAAATACATTTTAGAAGGAGTAGAGAGAGACAATAGAAGCTTTAAGCACTTTGGGGTTTGCATTCATTTGTTTTCCTTTTCATTGCTTGTACATTTTATTGGTTATGTTTCAAGTTATTTGTTTTAGTAGTTCCTGTGTACTTGATTTCTGTCATTGTAAACCTTTGCTACTAACCCCCGCCTTTGGAAAGCTTGGGAATCATGAATCATGAAGAAGAGAGACATACATTTTGGTGAGCCCGACATGAAGCAAACAGCCTGAATATCTGTTACATACAATAGACAGAATCCTTTAGCCTTGTTTGTACGGTTGCAGACCTCATTTTCCATCATTTTCTCGATATTTGTGTAATTTTGCAATTGCTGGTACTTTTATGCAATTGATGAAATAGTGTTACAATTGACTGGTTTAATGCCACAATTGATTTGAGGTTTTCACAATCTTTTCTGTCATTTTCTAATTCTCTATTTCTGGTATTATTCTGCAATTGACCGATCTATGCTGCAATCGCTTGCATATTGTCACAACTAAGAGTATTTTGCCACAATTGACAGAACTTTACTGCAATCGCCAAAAGTTTTCCGCAATCGCCAAAAGGTTTCTACAAACGCTAAAAGGTTTCCGCAATAGCCAAAACTTTGCGATAATTGAGGGAAGGTATGTAACGCCCCGCCAGGGAACCCAAGAGAGATTAACCTAGAACATCATACTATGTGTGCTGAATAATTTTTTTTTAAAGTTAACATAAAGAGACATACATTCATGCAAAATTAATTACCATTTATACACATGTCTTACACTCACATAGATTACACAACTCAAGGGCTCCATGACATTGAATTACTTAAAGCAAAACACAACTAACAATATCACAAAAGATTCCATTTGAATAGATAAATCAAATACAACTTACATAACAATAATTACAATCCTCATGGATAACCATGAAACCACTATAAACTCACATCCACTGCACATGTTGTAGGGTATGTGGTGATCACTCTAAACTACTTAATATTACAATTTCTAGATTAAGTATCACATGCGATACCCTAATACAGGATTTACAATAATGAAATTACATAATAAATGATGAAGGAACATAAAGAGCTCATCTGCAAAGAACCATCAAGCACCTAGTACAAGGACATCGAATCTCAATGGATAAAGAATCACTACCACCCGTCCTTGTGGAACCACAAAGGTCCACCCCACCGTGCTGAGGAGATAACAACAGATCCCAATCAGATATCCAAAACCAAGAAGGAATAACCACTAAGCAAGGGATCTTGATAACTCTCTAATCTGGTGTACTAATTATCATGATAGGTAAGATTCACTAATCCAGAGGCAACTAACAATGTAGAAAATCTAGACTATGTAAAGGAAGGTGTCATCATGTACGTCTAACCCTTAAGTCTCATCCTAGCAATCCAATGGATTCTGGTACTTAAGTGACCATACACTAAGCCAATGACCTCTCAAACTAACAAGATCACTAACTATGCCAGAACCTGCACCTCGTAAGGGGACAAGCATTATCTCATCCTCCATCTCAGTCTTTACTAGCACTCAAGCATGGGTGAGGAGAATCACATCTTATTAATTCATTTTATTCTCTCAGTATGTCTTTAGTTATCACTTATTAAGAAAAATCTACAATAAGCAATCTAGAAGTCACTTACGAACACAAAACTTATTGCAAGCCACCTCCTACTACACATCTAGGTAACCTACCCTAAGCTCAAAGATCCTAACAGATGTAGCATAGGTCACAACCCTAGTGTACCCCAAATCTAGTATCCCACACATCAGGAATGGTCACATAGGTACACAATCAGCTAACAGAATCGAAAGGGTCACATGGTCAGTTTAGGGTAATAACTTGATAACACACATGCCATGAAGTAACAGAAATATAAACACACCCCCTAGCCTCTGTATACATCCTAGGTCATCTAATGCCCCCATAAAACACATATAAGAAAAAGAGACCCATAATGATGCAGAGAAACAGAAACGTCTTAACAGACAGAAAGAGGAACATACATAGAAAACATTTTCATCTATTAAAACCATCCACATGCATAAGATAAACTTAATTGACCCATTAATAAACCTAACTAGGTGCGTACATTAATTACACCATGACATAATATAATGTAGATCAATTGATTAAAATTAATTACACTATATACATTAGTCCTTCAACGATAATTTCCTAATACCATTAATGGAGAGATTCGTATCCACTATGCCAATGTAATTAATAATGATAAATTTATTAATTAAAATTAATACCCCTATATTAATTAAAATTAATAATCATATATTAATTAAAAATAATTGCTCCATATCGATTAAAATTTAATCATCCCACGTAGCTAAAAATAATAATAATATTTCATTTTCTAATTATTAATATGCATCCTAATTCCAAGTTAAAATAAATAACATAAAGGAAACTAAATTGAACGTAATCATAAAATAAACTAAATTTTTAATTAATAATCAAATTAAATTAAACTAATTTAAAATTAATAAAATTAAAATTAAACTAATTTAAAATCAATAAAATTAAAATTAAACTAATTTAAAATTAATAACCTTTAATATAAAAAATTCCTTTGTTTTTAATCTTTAAACAAAACAAAAAAACATATTAATAAAGGTTAATGGGGGGGGAGCCATGCGGGTTCCCTTTCCCCATACCATGCACAACACGGTCCTATTAAATAGGACTGTGGGGGGACCACTGTCCTCCTCCCCATGCGCTACAAAAATCACATCGAATAGGAGAAGAGGAGGGGGAGTTGGTGGGGATGGGGTCCCACCACCCCTCCCTTTATTAAATTTCTTTTAAAATTTTATTTTTTCCAATTTAAATTTTGTTAATGCCGCATTTTAACATAATGAAATTCATTTGTATTTATATATTTTTTTTAATTTAAAAATCTGAAAACGGAAATCTAAAAAGGGGATTTAATTTTTTGTCCTGTGTAATTTTTTCTTAACTATTCACTAGTCTGTATAAAAACAGAGAGTTGTATTTTTACAACTAGTTTTATTTTTTTTGCAAATACAAGCAACTCATTCATTTTAATTTTTCTATAGTTAAGACTACAGCGAGGGTTTAATTTTTTGATTTCAAGGAGATTTATAGGAGATCTATTCACGAAATTTTGATAGCATAACTGTACTATGCTAAGAAATACATAATCGTGAAAATGATAGATCCAAGCTTCTAATAAACCCCCAAAAACATCAAAACACAAAAAAACCATAAATTTAATTTCCTCTATAGTGTAAACTATACCAAGGATTAATTTTTCATTTTCTAAGAGATCTAGTGGGAATTTCTTCCCGTAATTTTGACAGCATAACACTACGTTGCTAAGAATATATAAAATGAAATAAATTCAGATCTAGGGTTTCAATAAACACCCAAAAGCATAGAAACAACAATACGCCATTTAAAAGCCAAAATAATGAACATGCACTTAATCAACATAGAAAACCTTAGATCTACAAAATTGAAACCACACATGGCAAATAAAGCCTACCTTGATTCCAATGCTAGAAACGGAGGAATGTGGCTTGGAAGGTGGAAGAAATTCTAAAACCCTTCAAGCACAATTTGACCACAGATCTGGCAACTATGAAGATCCGATCACACACACAAGCAAGAAAAATCTTGAAAACTTCAAAGCAACAAGGATCCACAACAATCCACAATCCTTCAAAAACCCCAAAATCACCAAGAGCTCTCCAAATCCAAAAACCTATTATGAGGGAAATGAGAGGAGAATTCTCCTAAAGAGAATCAACTTCCCCTAATTGTGCAACCCCTCATGACAACTCCCCATTCAATTCCTAAATTAACTCCACTCAAAATTGAAATTAAATCTAAATTAAATAATTAAAATATTGTTTATTGCCACAACTCAACTTTGACTCCTAATTTCAAGTTGAGATATTTAAATTTGAAAATACTTTTTCAACACATTCATGCACATGTAATTAATAAAATATTAATTTAAATAGATTAAATATTTATGTCACAATATTACATGCAACCAAATATTTAATTATTTAATTAATCATATAAGCACATTTACTATAGTTTCCAATTAAATACTTAATTAAATCAAAATATTCAAATATTTCAATTTAATTAATTATTTAAAAATACACAGGGTATAATTAAATAATTAATTGAACTATAATCCATTAAATCATAGAATATGGAAAATCACTCAATACACCAAAAATCACGTGAAAGAAAACACATGGAAAACACACACATACTCAGGGGAAAGGGTATTCAAATTCTTGTCAACTAGGTAAATTCAAATAGGGTAGTCAAACTAAAACTCATCCAACACTAGGATGATTAGGCTTAGGTTAGGGTTTCAGATTTGTATGTTACCTCCCATCTTTACCATTGAGATGAATATTTATGGGGATGCTCACTCCTACCAATTCAGGGAAGACGATGCCCTGTACCTACAATCCTATCATCAAAAGAACATGCATGTACATACATAATATAATATCACAAGCAATGATAGGGATCGGTCGAATGTGTGGATCTCACTGAAGCAAGTAACTACGTCTCCGTCCTCTACCACAACAACATGCAAACAGATACAATAAACATGATAACCATACACATGCAAGTATGGGGTAAGTGCATCATAATCAACACACAAATCATCTCATCATGATAATATCCGTAATATCATAATCAATAATCACCATCAACTGAAATAATAGTAGCTCCCATGAAAGTAGCCTAAAAGAATTCGGCCAAACAACTGAAACCAATGCCTAAAAGAGTACGACAACACCAACTAAAAAGCAAAACATGAGTAGGTATTACATCCACCCCCCCTAGGATTAGGCTTACTCCTGGAAGCCCATGAACAAGTAGGGATATAACTCCCATAAACATAAAGCATCCTAATGAGTCACATAAGAGTCAACGTGTAGATCCCATAGGACCTTTCCCTGCTCTCTGGTTTGAACTCTGAGGGTCATTCCCTGCTGCAGGAAACTAAAACCTAGCTGCATGTCCTCTACTCGCAGACTCAATCATAGGAGGATAATACATTGGAAGATGATAATCCAAGGCTGCATATGCTCCATGAGATCTACCGACATTCCCAACTGTAGGTTTGGAAGTCGCAGGTCTCTGCTCAGAAAACTAAGAAGCACGCTGTGGATAATTCACCGCAATGTGGTCAAACTGTCCACAGGTGAAACATCCGGTGCCTCTAAAATTGCCTCTCCCATTAGAGGGCACACTAGACTACTGGAAACCATCTCTACCAATCCTCTATTGAATTCTCTACATAGGCTAACTATACTGATTGCGCCTGGTGTGCGAAACACCTCGAGAATCCCTAGAGTGAGTACCACCGCTCTAACTATGAGGAGGAGTCACCTTCTGCTATGAGTTCTGATTACCCACAAAGGAACTAGGGGGCTCCTTGAGGTTCCCAGTCCCTCGAGACTAATTACCCCTAACCCCAGAACTAGATGCACCACCTATAGGAGCACCTAACCAACCTCCATGGCCTAATGCCAAGTTAGCCTCCGCTAGAGTGGCTTTAATCACCGTAGCTCGTAGGTCCATAGGCTCAAAGAACTTCACATCCCCTACAATGTAGGCATTAAGCCCTCACACAAAGTGTTATACCAAAAGTGCAGAATCCTCGCTATATCCAGTGTACTGCTTGAGCTTGTAAAAATGACGCTCGTACTGCTCTACTACCAAAGTCAGTTGTCTAAGATTATGAAAATCGTCAGGTCTTTATTGCCTCCACTAATCAGATAGAAACCTATCTCTGAAGTTCTTGAGAAAGAGTTCCCAAGTAATAGTGTCCATATAGAGTCCTAGCTTATGTTCCTCAATCTTCCACCAGATAGCCGCAAAATGTGTCAACTGCATCACGACATATCTCACTTTAGTATTACTACTAAAGGGATGCATCATGAATACTCTACCCAAAGCTATCAACAAAGTCTTTGCCTCCAACCCAGATTCCTATCCATTGAAAGGGATAGTCTTTCCTCTTGTCAGGTCTCTCATGTGGTTCGCTGCAACCACCGTAGGATCCACTGTAACTGTTCTCACACGAGGGCTCTTGGATCTCTCCCTCTATCTCTCCTCTTGTTGGGAGTGATGAGATGCCTCCCACTCCACTCTGGCTCTCTCAAGAAGGCGATCTAAGATAGCCTAAAGGATCTTCCTATTATTCATACCCCTAGACTCATCCTGATCCTCTCTCCTTTGTTCACCCCTGTCCTGTTCTGGACCACTCTCCTGTCGAACACTCATGGAGGAGCTAGCCTATCTGCCTCCCCAATGAGAACCAAACCTACCCCTACCATGGCCTCTGGCTACTCTTGTCTCAGGCATAATTCCTTAAACAAATAGAGATGGATACAACATTCACCACATAGCTTGAAACATAAACTAAAGAATGAAAAAACTATAAAGAAATAATTTAAAAACAAATGTGTTGTATATCTATGTTTTAGTTTCAAGTTAAAGCTAGACATAACCTAATGGGCATACAATTCGCAGAGTTTCTAGTGTGGAAACTAGAGCTCTGATACCAAATGTAACGCGCTGCTAGGGAACCCATGAGAGATTAACCTAGAACATGATACTATGTGTACTGAATAATTTTTTTTAAAGTTAACATAAAGAGACATACATTCATGTAGAAGCAATTACCATTTATACACATGTCTTATACTCACATAGATTACACGACTCAAGGATTCCATGACGTTGAATTACTTAAAGAAAAACACAACTAACATTATCATAAAAGATTCCATTTGAATAGATAAATCAAATACAACTTACATAACCATAATTACAATCCTCATGGATAACCATGAAACCACTATAAACTCACATCCACTGCACATGTCGCAGGGTATGTGGTGATCACTCTAAACTACTTAATATTACAATTTCCAGATTAGGTATCACATGCGATACCCTAATACAGGATTTACAATAATGAAATTACATAATAAATGATGAAGGAACATAAAGATCTCATCTGCAAAGAACCATCAAGCACCTGGTACAAGGATGTCAAATCTCAATGGGTAAAGAATCACTACCACCCGTCTGTGTGGAACCACAAAGGTCCACCCCACCGTGCTGAGGAGATAACAACAGATCCCAATCGGATATCCAAAACCAAGAAGGAATAACCACTAAGAAAGGGATCCTGATAGCTCTCTAATCTGGTGTACTAATCATCATGATAGGTAAGACTCACTAATACAGAGGCAACTGACAACATAGGAAATCTAGACTATGTAAAGGAAGGTGGCATCATGTACGTCTAACCCTTAAGTTTCATCCTAGCAATCCAATGGATTCTGACACTTAAGTGACCATACACGGAGCCAATGACCTCTCATACTGACAAGAGCACTAACTATGTTAGAACTCGCACCTTGTAAGTGGGAAAGCATTATCTCATCCTCCATCTTAGTCTTTACTAGCACTCAAGCATGGGTGAGGAGAATCACATCTTATTAATTCATTTTAATCTCTCAGTATGTCTTTAGTTATCACTTATTAAGAAAACTCTACAATAAGCAATCTAGAAGTCACTTATAGACACATAACTTATTGCAAGCCACCTCCTACTACACATCTAGATAACCTACCCTAGGCTCAAAGATCCTAACAGATCTAGCATAAGTCACAACCCTAGTGTACCTCAAATCTAGTATCCCACACATCAGGAACAGTCACATAGGTACACAATCAGCTAACAGAATCAAAAGGGTCACATGGTCAATTTAGGGTAATAACTTGATAACACACATGCCATGAAGTAATAGAAATATAAACACACCCCCTAGCCTCTGTATAAATCCTAGGTCATCTAATACCCCCATAAAACACATATAAGAAAAAGAGACCCATAATGATGCAGGGAAACAGAAACGTCTTAAAAGACTGAAAGAGGAACATATATAGACAACATTTTCATCTATTAAAACCATCCACATGCATAAGATAAACTCAATTTACCCATTAATAAACCTAACTAGGTGCGTACATTAATTACACCATGACATAATATAATGTAGATCAATTGATTAAAATTAATTACACTATATACATTAGTCCTTCAACGATAATTTCCTAATACCATTAATGGAGAGAATCGTATCCACTATGACAATGTAATTAATAATGATAAATTTATTAATTAAAATTAATACCCCTATATTAATTAAAATTAATAATCATATATTAATTAAAAATAATCGCTCCATATCGATTAAAAGTTAATCATCCCACATAGCTAAAAATAATAAAAATAATAATAAAATTTCATTTTCTAATCATTAATATGCATCCTAATTCCAAGTTAAAATAAATAACATAAAGGAAACTAAATTAAACATAATCATAAAATAAACTAAATTTTTAATTAATAATTAAATTAAATCAAACTAATTTAAAATTAATAAAATTAAAATTAAACTAATTTAAAATCAATAAAATTAAAATTAAACTAATTTAAAATTAATAATATTTAATATTAAAAAATTACTTTGTTTTTAATCTTTAAACAAAACAAAAAAACATATTAATAAAGGTTAATGGGCGGGGACCCACGCGGGTTCCCTTTCCCCAAACCATGCGCAACACAGTCCTATTTAATAGGACTGTGGGGGGGACCAATGTCCTCCTCCCCATGCGCTACAAAAACAGCGCCGAATAGGAGAAGAGGAGGGGGAGTTGGTAGGGATGGGGTCCCACCACCCCTCCCTTTATTAAATTTCTTTTAAAATTTTATTTTTTCCAATTTAAATTTTGTTAATGCTGTGTTTTAACATAATGAAATTCATTTGTATTTATATATATATTTTTTTAATTTAAAAATCCAAAAATGAAAATCTAAAAAGGGGATTTAATTTTTTTTCCTGTGTAATTTTTTCTTAACTATTCACCAGTCTGTATAAAAATAGAGAGTTGTATTTTTACAACTAAATTAATTTTTTTTTGCAAATACAAGGAACTCATTCATTTTAATTTTTCTATAGTTAAGACTATAGCGAGGGTTTAATTTTTCAATTTCAAGGAGATTTATAGGAGATCTATTCACGAAATTTTGACAGCATAACTGTACTATGCTAAGAAATACATAATCATGAAAATGATAGATCCATGCTTCTAATAAACCCCTAAAAACATCAAAACACAAATAAGCCATAAATTTAGTTTCCTCTATAGTGTAAACTATACCAAGGATTAATTTTTCATTTTCTAAGAGATCTAGTGGGAATTTATTCCCGTAATTTTGACGGCATAACACTACGATGCTAAGAATATATAAAATGTAATAAATTCAGATCTAGGGTTTCAATAAACACCTGAAAGCATAGAAACAACAATAAGCCATTTAAAATCCAAAATAACGAACATGCACTTAATCAACATAGAAAAGCTTAGATCTACAAAATTGAAACCACACATGGCAAATGAAGCCTACCTTGATTCCAATGCTAGAAACAAAAGAATGTGGCTTGGAAGGTGGAAGCAATTCTGAAACCCTTCAAGCACAATTTGACCACAGATCTGGCAACTATGAAGATCCGAGCACACACACAAGCAAGAAAAATCTTGAAAACTTCAAAGCAACAAGGATCCACAACAATCCACAATCCTTCAAAAACTCCAAAATCACCAAGAGCTCTCCAAATCCAAAAAACCTACTATGAGGGAAATGAGAGGAGAATTATCCTAAAGAGAATCAACTTCCCCTAATTGTGCAACCCCTCATGACAACTCCCCATTTAATCCCTAAATTAACTCCACTCAAAATTGAAAGTAAATCTAAATTAAATAATTAAAATATTGTTTATTGCCACAACTCAACTTTGACTCCTAATTTCAAGTTGAGATATTTAAATTTGAAAATACTTTTTCAACACATTCATGCACATGTAATTAATAAA
>MU224844.1:118850-131531 GCA_018584345.1 Thuja plicata | reverse complement strand
TACTTAATTAAATCAAAATATTCAAATATTTCAATTTAATTAATTATTTAAAAATACACAGGGTATAATTAAATAATTAATTGAACTATAATCCATTAAATCATAGAATATGGAAAATCACTCAATAAACCAAAAATCACCTGAAAGCAAACACATGCAAAACACACACATACTCAGGGGAAAGGGTATTCAAATTCCTGTCAACTAGGTAAATCCAAATAGGGTAGTCAAACTGAAACTCATCCAACACTAGGACAATTAGGCTTAGGTTAGGGTTTCAGATCTGTATGTTATCTCCCCTCTTTACCATTGAGATGAATATTTATGGGCAGGCTCACTCCTACCAATTCAGGGAAGACGATGCCCTATACCTGCAATCCTATCATCAAAAGAACACACATGTACATACATAATATAATATCACAAGCAATGATAGGGATCATTCAAACGTGTGGATCTCACCGAAGCAAGTAACTACGTCTCCGTCCTCTACCACAATAACATGCAAACAGATATAATAAATATGATAACCATCCACATGAAAGTATGGGGTAAGTGCATCATAATCAAAACATAAATCATCTCATCATGATAATATCCATAACATCATAATCAATAATCACCATCAACTGAAAGAATAGTAGCTCTCATGAAAGTAACCTGAAAGAATTCGGCCAAACAATTGAAACCAATACCTAAAAGAGTACGGCAACACCAACTAAAAAGCAAAACATGAGTGGGTATTACAAGGTACTTATGTTTTGCAGGATGTTTGAGAGTGGTTTCAGATCTCTAGGAGTTAAAATGCGAAATCTAAATTTTGGAGGATTTAAAAAAAATCAGACTTAGTCAAATTTCAAGATTCAGCATGTGTTACTAACCTTGTTGTTTCAGCTTGTGGCGTTGGAAATAGATTTAACAAAGCATACTAAAATTAACTCATTTGTTATTTTAGTGCTTAAAAAGAATATTGTATGCCAAACATCACAAATCTCACTTTTCCAATTTGGTGCTTAAAATTGACATGGTGGTTAACAATTGAACAAAGGCAAAAAATGTTTCAATTTGGTGCTTTTAAATTTGAATAACCAAATAACCTACTTTGGGCTTTAAAACTGAACACTTGTGCTTGTATGGTGGTGTAGCTTAGATCACATTTCAAACTTTCAAAGCTTAATCGATTTACCTTGTGTCTTGAGTTTTGGGTGCACTTGCACAATCTGTTAGATTAGACACCTTTATACATTTTAAAAAGGCCTGTCCAGGGAATGCACTTCTTCCTCAGAGATCGACCTTAAACTGGTAATCCTTTCGGTCGGTATATAAATAAGGTGCAAACCAAAGTTTTATCTTATCTAGCCAAGCTATGGCGAGGTGTGTTGATGATATTCTGGATTGGGTGAATATCCCTAAGGAGTCAGCGTGGTCAACTAGGCTCTTAATTGAGTCACACACATACAAACTGATTGGATAGACGCCACAAACCCTTACTACAACCTTGTTAATTAGAGGTCAACCCAATTTACCTCTGAATAGGTACCTTATTATAGTGAAAGGGTTTGCAGAATTTCCCCCCAAGATTCCCAACATATGTGTCCCACGGTATTTTTGTAGTGAAAGAGATCACTCCATGACAACAATACATGGAAACGGAAAAAATACGGGCACCTACGTCGTGGATCTTCATGTCCTAGTAGTGTGACAATTATTGTGTGAGCTAATAGACATTCAAGCATTGGGCCTATAACATTGTATTCTGAAGCCATTGACCTAGATTAATCTAACTGTTCATTGTTAAAAACCTCATGATAACCTTGCAACTTGAAAAATTTGTAGAACATACACATTGTCAGTCTTCATTCTTCAAAACACAGTGTTTGTTGTGCTTGTTCTTTGATCAGTATTTGAAAACACAAAACACACATCCAGCTGTCAAAATGAGTCAAACGTGTTAAAGTCTAGGGTTGTCAACATCAACTATCTTGCAAATCAGAATCCTTGTTCCAGAATATCAAAATTGTCAGACAGTGATACTTATCCTCTAGTCTTTTTGAGATTGTTTCCCTTTTACCGCAATTGCCCACATTTTCCCACGATTGATGGAATTCTACCACAGTTAACTTGTTTATTGTCACAATCAACCTGTTTATTACTGCAATCGGTGATAAAGTATCACAATCGACCATTCACTTTACCGCAATCGGTGGAGTTGTGCCACAATTGACCAGAGATACTCTATTCTTGTTTTGCCTTAAAAACCTTGAAAGAGCTCTTCATTTTGTGTCCAAGACCAGTGTCTATCCCAGAAAAATGCAAAGAACATTGTGTGAATCTCTAAACATTAAAGATAATTCCTTCTCTGAAAAGAATGATTATTGTCTAAAACATTGTTAGTTCGAAAGCTCAGACTCAAAATATCTTGATCTAATCATATCAAACATCATCATTATCTTTATCAAGTGACTTTGTCCCAGGAAAAGGTCAAAAAATCTTATCTTTTACAACATCACCACTTTGAGATCAAGATATATCAAAATCTATCCGTAGAATTACCCTTGTCCAAAACATAACTCAGACTTCCTTAGAAAGGTTATCCTTTTCTTTTTTCTTTATATCACTTGTTTTAGTTACAAAATCTAGACCACTCTATGTCTCAAACACCTCATGGAGGGCCTTACATAAGGTTGAAGGCTAGAACACAAATTGATGATTCATATATAAACAAATTCCCCGCTTGGGAAAAAGAGTAAGTGAACGATCCTTTCGCAAATACCAGTTCTACTATACTCTTTGAACAACCCCTTGGGTCATCTTTTTTCCAAAATATCATAGAAGTGGAGGTTGAAGATGTTGAACAAGATGCTTATTCCACACAAGTAGTTGATGTTGTTGTAGAGAGGAATCCCGAACGCTACTTGGCCATGCTGGTAAAGAATGGAGTCAAACTCCCCCCTAAATTTAGTGCATCAACCATATGGCCCGAAAACCCTCTCGCAAGTCAAAACACTACTCAGTCCTCTCAGATACTACCTATCATGTCTCAAATCTTCCCACCATTGGTAACACCCACATTGGCACAGATGATATCCAATCAAACCAATTGCACAAACCAAGCAGTCACATCCTCCACTTAAAGCATGACAGGCTCGCAACTAAGTGCACCCATGGTCACTAGTATGCCTCCACCTTTGGTTTCATGGACTGGACAATCAAGCTCTTATGCTATGCCTTTCATCCCATCAAATACTAGCTATTTTGAAACTATTTCACTACTGCAGTCAATTCCTACTAGTCTTGGGATCAACACCTCATGCCCACATGGATCCATCTCTGTAGGTGCGACTTACAGTCAATTCCCACCCAAGGATACACCTTTTCCCATTCCAAAAAAAAACCCACCTCTGCAACAACAACCCCAACTTTAGTTGCCTCAAATCCAACCCCAATAATAGCAACCCTAGCTTTAGTTTCCACAATTCCAACCCCAGCAATAACAACCCCAACTTCAGTTGCCTCAAATCCAACCCCAGCAACAACAAACCCAATTTTAGTTGTCACAATTTCAGCCCCAGCTTTAGTTTCCTCTAATCCAACCCCAACAATAGAAACCCTAGCTTTAGTTGCCACAATTCCAACCTCGGCAACAACAACCCAAGTTTCAACCCCAACCTCAGCAACAACAATATCAACCCCAACAGTATCAACCACAGTTTCAACAACAACAAAGGCATCAAAACCCACCATGGGCTACTCATGTGCCCCCATTTCAAAATCATACGGTGGGAAATCAATATCAAGTCCCTATGATGAAATCCTATGTTCCTACTCAAGGGACGTGGAGGCACAACCTCATACCTTCTACAGCATAGAGGAACATCATCACACATCAGCCTTAGTATCAAACGGACATGTTGATGCAACAAATGCAAACCCTTCAAACCCAAATGATGGATATGCAAAATCAGGGGCAAACCAAATCCTACACCGCAGAGGATTTATACCCATACCCCTTTGACCATTCTCTTCACATGTCTCCATTCCCAACTCACTTCTCGGTACCAAAATTTGACAAATATAGGGGCAGTACCAACCCTATTGAACATATCTAAGAGTTTTTTGCTAGTTGTGTAAAAGTCACACATGATGAGACATATTTAATGTGACTGTTCCCACAAAGCTTGGCTGAACCAGCAATGGAATGGTTCTCGCATTTACCACGTGGCATTTAGTCTTGGGGTGAACTGGCTAAAAATTTCATCGCTCACTTCCACCATAACATCAAGCGCAAGGTCAGTATCAAGGACCTGTACAATATCAAACAAAAGGATGGAGAGTCTTTTGTGAAGTTCCTACAGAGATGGAGGAATACTGCAAACCGCATAATGTATGATGTGCATGAACAAGACCTAATATTCATGTTCATTAACAACCTGATCACAGACATGTCATTCACAACATAATTGCAATAAGCTCCAAAATTCACACAACTCATCGAACAAGGAGTTCATTGTGAGAATAACTTAGTCAAATGAGGAATCCTTGCAGATCCAACACAAACAAATACAAACAAAAATGCAACAGACAAAGCTAAGTGGTGGAACAAAAACAAGAATGTCACCAACGATGGTGTCATTGATGTGAAGACAGTTAACTATGCACAACCCAAGGTGTCACTGCAAGGTGCACTTGTGGCCAACCAACAAACCATAGGGCCCACTCGTCAAGCATACACTCAAAACCAACCTCCCCCTATCCAAGTGGTCACTGTATCAAATAGTCAACAACAGACTCAACACAAACCACAATTTCAATTCCAGCAATGAGATTTCACACCATTAGGAGAGCCGATAGAATCAAATTTATGCAAGTTGATAGAATCCAACACTATCACTCTCCCAAAAATCACGAAATTTGAACAAAATTCCAACAAACCAAGGTGGTATAATGACAAAGAATTTTACTAGTTTCATCGGGTTAAAGGACATAAAATGTCTAAATTTTACCGATTGAAACACGATATCCAAGATCTGATTGACACAAGGGTCATCGATGTAAAAAGTACCCAATCCAAAGGAAAAACTGATCACACTATCTTCAATGATACATTTCATGATCACAACAAGGGAAAAGCCTCCGGGTCCGATGGATCATCCAAACAGGTCAGCAATACATATGCCAATAGTGATAACATTATCAATTGCCTCAATCCTTCAGATAGCCATGTGGTTATGATCACTATCAAAGACCAAGGTAATAATTGTGTTGTAACCACGCATTGTACCAGATTTGTCTTGCAAGGAGTATCCTCCTCATCTAATACATCTACCAATCCTAATGTAGCGTCAGACCCACAGTTGAGCATAGTGGATCAACTAAAGTTCACACCTACCCAGATCTCCATGTTTGACCTATTGCGCATATCTATGCAACATCAACTAGCACTTGACCAAGCCCTTTAGAACGTAGTTTTCCCAAGGGACATAACACCTAAGAGATTCCAAATGATGGTTAACCATATATCTTCTAACAAACATGCCACATTCACAGACCGTGATGTGTCACCGCATAAACCCCTACATAATGATCATTTGCACTTGCTTGTCTAGGTCCACAAAAGCACTATTCGTAGAGTCCTTGTTGATGGTGGAGTTGGGTTAAAAATCTATACTCTAAAGTTAATCAAGAAACTAGGCTATTCAGAATCAAGAATTGATGTCACAAGGAGGATAAATATTAGACTTTATGATGAAGAGGAAAGATCCTCTAAAGGTATTATCATTCTACCTGTCCGTAGTGGTCCAGTGGTCAAGAACACTCCCTTCCTGATCCTAGACCTTGAGTTGGGATACAACATGTTACTAGGGAGACCATGGATACATGAAATGCAAGCCATACCCTCAACATACCATCAATGCATCAAGTTCCCACACCAGGGAGAAGAAATCATCATAGAGGGAGATCCCAATCCTTCCAATACTGTAATGTGGTCCAAATCAGTACTAACAACCAGGTACCCTTAACCTAAGATGCAAGAATCCCATCCTATTTAGAAGAAACTCCTAAGGATGTCACACGAAAAGCGGGAAAAATATCTATTACCGACAAGGGTTGTGGTAAATATAAACATGAAGAGGCTTTCACTATCATGAACATACCTCAAATCCCAAGAACATATGGCATGCCACAACCGGTTATAATAACAGAAGCTCCAGTGTCTATTCTATTCAGATGTCCACCCATGACTTTTTTCAGATGGGGGAAATTACAAAGGAAAATCCATTTGAACAAGATATTAGTACATGGTTGTACCAAGATCCACAAGAGACATTTCGACAACCCCTACCCCTATCAAACTATGGAAATGGTTATACAATGTTGGATAGATTCGGGTATGATGGCACAATAGGTCTGGGGGAAAGACAACAAGGCTTAGTGGAATTGTCTCTCCAGCCAACCCAGAGAAACACAAGAGGGTTAGGCTATGGGAAACAAAGAACCAGCCCTATAATCCAAGACATCCCAATTGATCAGGAACAAATAGTAGCAATGCACCGAGGGCATAACTCAGAACATGTCTTAATAAGAAACATACTGGCACAATTGTTGCCCGTCAAAGAGGGAACCTCTCAAACCTGAATGAACCTCAACATAGCAATCGATGATAACGAAGGAAGTGAGACATCTAACGAGCATTCTATTGAAACTGACTCCCATGAGTACAAGTGGAGATCCCTTCATGACTCTGAACCATCAATCCCAAATTATTCCCCTCGGTCAGACACTATCATAAACCTGGAAGACTTATTTGACCAACTATCCATTAATGACCAACCTTGCATAGATAAACATGTCATTCTCAAATCCTCAAGTGATGCATCCACATCATAGTCTAGGTTTGTCAGAACCCTATCTGAAGTCCCTTTCAACCAAATAGAGTCAAACTAGCACGAGGGCCTATGTCTTGTGCACCCAGAACTAATAGAGTGGGATCAACAAGGACCACCTAATATAGATGTTTTCAAGAATGATGAGGCCATTGAAGACTTCATGGTACTTAGAGAGGGAATGCCATTAGGAGATCATAAATTTAGTTTCTCCATTGACCTCAACAGATCAGTGTACTTTGGGGAGGAAGCCCCTCTTTCCATTCATCAAAACAAATCAAAAAAAGAAAAAAGAATCGTCAGTAAGTGAAAATTGAAAGGCACTTACTGACAAAAAAAATGATAAAAATCTAAAACAAGACGTATCTTCTAGTGAAAACCTCACTAAGGTGTTAGAAGATGGAAAGAAGGAACTCCTCCCCTTGACAGAGGATAAATCGACATTACTAGCAGAAGAAATAGAGGAAGTCAACTTGGGAGATTAAAAGAACCCAAAGAACATCTACTTGGTGAAATCACTCACCCTAGAGGAGAGAGAATAGTTCATCAATTTCTTCAAAGCAAGAATGATCAATTTTGTATGGTCCTACTTGGATATGCCATGGCTAGATCCAGAGCTAGTACTACACCATCTCTCGTTGCTACCCAATGCCAAACCTATCAAGCAGAAGCTGAGAAAGATGCATCCCCATGTTGCATTGCTAGTCAAGGCAGAGTTGAAAAATCTCCTGGATGCCAAGTTCATAAGACCAATATCATACGCGGATTGGATATCTAACTTGGTACCAGTTACAAAGCACAGTGGTCAGATATAGATTTTCACAGAATTTAGAGATCTCAACATAGCTTATCCCAAGGATGAATTTCCTTTACCCAACATTGATATGATAGTAGATCTGACCGCTGAACATCAAATGCTATCACTCATGGATGGATTTTTAGGGTATAATTAGATTAGGATCATGCCAGAGGACCAACACAAAACAACTTTCACATGTCCTTGGGGCACATATTGTTGAAATGTCATGTCGTTTGGTCTTAAAAATGCCAGAGTTACGTATCAAAGGGCCATGAAAACTATCTTTCATGATCTCATCCATAAAACAATGGAACACTATGTGGACAACATACTAGCCAAGTTAATGCTTCGCAAGGATCATCTACAAGTATTGGGACCAATCTTTGATAGAATGTAGGAATACAAAGTCCATTTAAACCTAAAGAAATGTGCATTTTGTGTCACAGCAGGAAAGCTACTGGGGTTCATAGTGTCACATAGAGGCATCAAAGTAGACCCAGAGAAATTCAAAGCTATATTGGATATGCCACCACCGTCAAACATAAGGTAGCTAAGGGGGTTACAAGGAAGGATCCAATCAATTAGGTGCTTAATAGCTCAAATAGTAGACAAGTGCCACCCCTTCCAACATCTACTGCACAAAGACATCAAATTTGTATGGACAAAGCAATGCAAACAAGCATTCCAAATATTCAAGGACTACCTCCTCAATTCTCCTATATTGGTGCCACCAGTCCAAGGTAGACCATTGCTTCTGTATATCTCAGCAATGGAATCAACATTAGGTGTACTCTTGGAACAACATGATGACATGGGTAAAGAAAGGGCCATCTAACTATCTAAGAAGAACATTGGTAGGATATGAGCTCAACTATACTCCAATTGAAAAGTCATGCCTTGCAGTTGTCTTCACTTCCCAGAAGCTGAGACATTATATGTTGAGTCACCAAACAAAGTTGATCACACATATTGATCCCTTAAAGTACCTCCTAAGCAAAGAAATGCTCACCAGATGACTTGCAAAGTGGGTAATTATTTTAAGTGAGTTTGACATTGAGTACATAGATAGAAAGGCCATCAAAGGGAAAGTGATTGTGGACCAACTAGTAGAGGCACCTATTCAGGATCATCAGTCTATCATTTCTGACTTTCTCGATGAATCTATTATGACACTACAACCAGCGATCGAGGTATGGAAACTATACTTTGATGGGTCATGCATGAACCATGGTGCAGGGGCAGGAATAGTGCTCATCACTCCAGATAATGATACAATTCCAAAATCTTTGAGACTCAACTTCCCCTGCACAAACAACATAGAAGAATGTGAAGCACTGGTCATCAGTTTAAAGATATCAATTCAATGGAGAATCAAGAACCTTAAGGTCTACAGAGATTCACAATTGGTCATTAGTCAAGTTAACAATGATTATATGACAAAAGATGAGAAGCTAATACCATACAGGGCACAGATGGAAAGATTGCACACCACATTCCACTATATTTTCTTTGAGCAAGTACCATGAGCTCAGAACAAAGCTACAAACACAATGGCTACCATAGCATCACTGATTGATATGCCAGGAAATGAAACACGATTCTAGTTTCTAGTAGATCAACTCTTGGTGCCATCACATCAAGCATCCATCACAGAATCAGCATGCATCCTTGTTGGTCATGAAACCCCATGGTACCAAGATGTATACAACTACCTCCAAAATAGTGTCTTACCTCCCAACTTGTTTAGAAACCAGAGAAATTCCCTCATCTGCCAAGCCTCTAAGTATAACATCCTCTCAACTACTTTATATAGACGAAGTCTAGACAGAATGCTACTACGATGTCATTTCCACAAAATTCTAGAGAGCTCTCTACGAGGTACATGAAGGAATTTGTGGAACCCACAGAGGTGGCAACATCTTAGCTAAGAAGATCATCTGCATGCGATACTATTGACCCACAATAGAGATAGATGCACACAAATATGTACAAAGGTGTAGATAGTGTCAGATTCATGGAGACCTCATCCATGCACTAGTCCAAGAACTAAACCCTATCACATCACCATTTCCATTTTCTATGTGGGGAGTTGACCTAGTGGGAAAAATTACACTTTCTTCAGAAAATGGACACAGATACATCATAGCAGTAACATAGTACTTCACTAAGTGGGTGGAATAAATTCCCCTCACTTACATTACTAGAAAGCAGATATCAATGTTCATACTTAACCACATCATCTGTCGATACGGGATTCCTCAAACCATCCTGATAGATCACAGTACGCCTTTCCAAAACAAAGATGTTGAAGAGCTATGTGAACAGTTCCATATTAAACAAGGGTTCTCTTCCTTTTATTATCCTCAAGGGAATGGCTAAGCCAAAGCTAAAAACAAAACAATCTTGAAAATCTTGAAGAAAATAGTGAACGAATCAGGACAAGACTAGAATTTACAGCTTAGTCCCACATTATGGGCATATAGAACTAGTGTGAGAACACCTATAGGAGACACTAATTTCTCCCAAGTGTATGGATCAGAGGTAGTATTACCCCTTGAGGTGGAAATCCCATCCCTAATGATATCTTTGAAGAACCTGATTATAGACAAAGACTACAGAGTAGCAAGCCTCAACGAACTGGAGTTACTAGATGAAAGAAGACAACATGCCTTCAACCACTTACAAGGCTATCAAAATTGCCTTAGAAGGAACTATCATAAGAAGGTGAGTTCATGAGCATTTGAGGTAGGAGACCTTGTCCTCATGGAAAATCAAAAGAACCAAGAAGAGCGAGTCAAACCCAGAAAGTTTGAGCCTAACTGGCTAGGACCATATGTCATTGTCATCTCTACCCAGAGTGGGGCATTCATACTCATGACACCAAAAGGAGATCATCTCCCTGGATACATCAACAACATGCACCTAAAGTGGTTCTACCCTTGAGGTCTCTATGATTACGGCACCTATCTACATATCTAGAAAATACCAAAAAAATCAGAAAATACAAAAGGTTACCTTGGTGAAAACCTAGCAAATAGGCACCTTGGCAACAACAAAAAAAGAAAAAAAGAAAAAAAGTAAAGAGAAACAAAATCACTGTCTCAATGAAAACTTGGAAAACATGCGCTATTAAGTAGGTACCTTGGTGAAAACCTGGCAAACAGGTGCCAAGTGTTCAAATCTAGCTTCACCATCAATGAACTCCAAAAGGCTTGAGCACACTTCAAATGCAAGACAGATTACCCAAGCTATATCTAGAAGTACAAACCCCCTTTGAGCACCAAACGTATCTACGGTTAGTACTGGTCCACCAGACTAGGGGGCGATTCTAAATGTCTTGAAAAAATCCAAAAAAATTGGAAAACTCATCAAAAATCCTGAAAAAATCAAAATACATCAAAAATAATAAAAAAATTACAAAATCCCAAGCAATAAAGCCAACTCGGTTATAAAGAGAGAAAGGAGCGATCACGCCCAGTCAATCAATGTTACAATCATGAGCTTTGTGAATCAGCATTGGGCTCATCTAACATAGCTTTATCAATCTATCAAATCAATTAGCAAGCAACTGGCGACTAAGCCAATCTATCAATTGTCACAATCATGAGCTTTGTGAATCAGCATTGGGCCCATCTGAAACAACTAGATCAGCTACCAAAATGATCACAATCAATCAATCAAATCATATCAATTGTCTTACATGGTGATGGATATGCTCAAACCAGATAGGTCAGTCTTATATGAGTAATCTATTACTGAAACCAGACACACTCAAGCAATCAAGCCAATCAAGCCTATCCAAAGAGTCGAACCAATCAAGAGAATCCAACTGCATTGAGGAACCATCCAAAAAAATGTTGACTAGGTCAGTTAGTCGGTCAGATGTTAGTCAATATTTCACGGTTATGTTCTTACGCTACTCCAGGATCCATAATGTGAGGAGAGTAGCTATGATAGATCATGACTTATTTTCTTTGATTGATGTCTGTTGAATGTTCACTTTGATTTTAGGGCCATGATGATTTAGGATAAATGTGGTAGGCATTGTCACTTATCTGGCAGCCAAGCAGTTCCATGATCTAAGCTTAACCCTGGGAAAGAATTGGACATTCCTTCTATTTTATTTGCTTGTTTAGTTTATAGAGTCAAGAGCTTGCAGCGCTAATCAGATGAGCTCTGAGTGCGTTGGAGTTCTATCTTGGTTTCTATGGTCCTTTTCTTTTTTTTTTGCAATCAAGAGCTCACAACGCTATCTAGATGGACTCTAGGGGTGTAGGAGTTCTATCTTGTTTTCTTTGGCTTTTCTTTATAGAATCAAGAGCTCACGGTGTTATCCAGATGGAATCTAGGTGCATAGGAGTTCTATCTTGGTTTCTTTTTTTTAGTTTTTTTTCAGAGGACAAAGCGGTATCTAGATGGTCAATATCTGGGTGCTTTTGGCTCTCTTTCTTTTCAAACAGGGAACAAAGATGAACCCAGATGGTCAATATTTGGGTGCACTAAGTTCTCTTTCTATTCAATCTCTCTACTCCTTCCGCTTATCAAGAGGTTGTGGCGGTATCTAGGTGGTATGTGATTTGGATGCATTGGATGCTCTTTAGAATTTCAAAAAACAAAAAAAGATGCAATGATGACAAATATTGGAAACAGGGGCAGTGACTTGGGACACTCATCCTTTCTGTCCATTCATATCTATCAAAAAAGAAAAAAAAATCATTTCGATCATTCCATGTCTATTAGATCAATCCCAGAGAACATCTATCCAAACTAATTTCTTTCTAATTAACACATGCATTACTCAGATATTTTGTGCATAATAGATTGCATTCATTGCATTTAAGTGCATCAAAAAATTGAAAAGAAAACATAGCAGTTGCATACATGATAAATCATAAAATCACATGCATCCATAAGCATCTCATATAAACATGCATTACATTTCCACCATCCTGCATTAACATGTCAGTATCATAGGAAAAGTAAATCATCCATCTACGA